>CAUYQG010076946.1:0-18608 GCA_963574415.1 Tarsius wallacei | reverse complement strand
TGCCTGATGACTGCCTGTATACCTTCTTTTGAGAAGTGTCTATTCATAACTTTTGCCCATTTTTTATTGGGGCTTTCTTTTTTTCTTTTCAGCATGTTTGAGTTCCTTGTAGATCCTAGATGCTAGGCCTTTGTCAGGTATATGGTTGCCAGATATTTTACATTCTGTGTTTTTTTTTTTTATTGTAGGTAGTTTTCTTATGGCAGAGTCAATTAATTTCCTAGATTGTTATTGGTCTATTTAGTGTCTCAATGTCTTCCTGTTTCCACCTGGTTAGATAGTGTGATGTCAGAAAGTCCTCTATTTCATTTAGGTTATCAAATTTGTTTCCATACAGATGTGCATAGTAATCTCTGATAATCTTTTGTATCTCTTTGGGGTCAGTTGTGATTTGATCTTTTGTGTTTCAGATTGTGTTTATTTGAGCTTTTTCTCTCTTTTTCTTGATCATTCTGGCTAGGGGTCCATCAATCTTGTTAATTCTTTCAAAGAACCAGCTTTTAGTTTTGTTGATGTTTTCTATAATATTTTTATCTTCTGTGTTTTGCATTTGGGCTCTTATTTTGGTGATCTGGATTGTTCTGCTAAAATTAGGGCTTTGGTGGTCTTCTCTTTCCAGCTCCCTTAGGTGATTTTGGGGTTGTCAACTTGTGATCTTTCCATTTTCTTGATGTGTGTTCATAGTGATATGAATTCCCCCTCTTAGTACTGATTTCATGGCATCCTAGATGTTTTGGTAAGATGTTTCTTCATTTTCATTTGTTTACAGGAATCTTTTAGTTTCTGCTTTAAGTGTTGACCTAGTAGTTGATCAACATCATGCTGTTTTCCTCAAGCACCTAGGTATAGAGGAACATACCTCAAAATGGTAAGCGCCATCTATGACAAACCTACAGCTAAATTATTGGCAAACAGACAGAAACTGGAAAGATTTTTCCTGAAAACTGAAACAAGACAAGGCTGCCCACTCTCACCCCTCTTGTTCAACATTGTGTTGGGAGTCCTAGCTAAGAAATTACACAAGAGAAGGAAATCAGGGGTATTCAAATAGGAAAAGGATGAGACTAAGTTATTCCTCATTGCTGATGATATGCTACACCTAAAATCCAAGAGAATCTGCCAAAAACTTGCTTGCACTGATAAAGGACATTGGCAAAAATTTGGGTACAAAATAAATGTGCAAAAGACACAAGCAACCAGCAGGCAGAGAACCAAATAAAAAGCACAATCTCATTCACAATAGCCACACAAAAAATGAAATATCTCGACATCTTCCTAACCAGAGAAGTGAAAAAAATTTCCAATCAGAACTACAAAACACTGCCCAAAGAAATCCAAGAAGATACAAACAAATGGAAAATTATTCTATGCTCCTGGATAAGAAGAATCAACATGGTTAAGATATCTATCCTACCAAAGGCAACGTACAGACTCAACGCAGTACCCATTAAATTACCAACATTATTCTTCTCAGACTTGGAAATGACAATACAGAAATTCATATGAAAACATAAGTGACCACAAATAGATAAAACCATTCCTAGCAAAAGAAACAAAGAAGGAGGATTACATTTCCAGACCTCAAACTTTACTATAAGGCTACAATAATCAAAACAACCTGATATTAGAACAGGCATACAGACCAATGGAACAGGATAGAGATTCTGGAAGCAAAGCCTCAATTTCTCAACCAACTCATCTGTGACAAAGCCTCCACTAACAACCACTGGGGAGAGGAGAACCTATTCAGTAAATGATGCTGGGAAAACTGGCTGATCACATGTAGAAGATTGAAACAGGACCTCTACCTATCACCATATACAAAAATCAACTCTAAATGAATCAAAGACCTAAACATAAAACCTCAAACTATAAGAATCTTGGAAAATGCAGGAGACACTTTTATGGAAATTGCAACTGGCAACCAATTCCTGATCAGAACCCTACATGATCATATCATAAGAGATAAGATAGACAACTGGGACCTCATCAAACTGACAAGCTTCTGCAAAGCAAAAAAAAAAAAAACACAGAATGTAAAATATCTGGCAACCATATACCTGACAAAGGCCTAACATTTGGGATCTATAAGGAACTCAAATGAACCAATAGGAAAAAAACAAACAACCCCTTTAAAAAATGGACAAAAAACATGAATAGACACTTTTCAAAAAAAGATATACTGGCAGCTAACAGACACATGAAAAAGTGCTCAGCCTCACTCATCATCAGAGAAAGGCAAATCAAAACCACATTCAACCCCAGTAAGAATGGCCGTCATTAATAAAACAAACAACAACAGATGCTGGTGAGAATGTGGAGAAAAAGGAAAGTTCCTACACTGCTGGTGGGAATGCAAACTAGTGTAACCACTTTGGAAGACTGTGGTGATTTCTGAAACAACCAGAAATTCACCTTCCATATGACCCAGCAATCCCCCTATTGGGAATATACCCGAAGGAACTCAACTAATTCTACCAAAAATATACCTGCACACGCATGTTAATTGCAGCTGTATTCACAATAGCAAAAACCTGGAACCAACCATGTTGCCCATCGAAGCTGGGCTGGATAAAAAAGAAAAAGTAACACATATACACAATGGAATATTATACAGCCATAATGAAGGACAGACATATGGACTTCCCAGCAACTTGGATGGATTTAGAGTTTATCATACTCTGTGATCCATTGCAGAAACAAAGAACAGAGTACCATATGTTCTCACTCATAAGCAGACCTTGAACAATTATAACAGTATAAGAAAGGGATCCGCAGTAGTGGGAAACTGTCTGGGTTTGGGATGGGATTGCGGTTGAGGGACACTGCCAGGGGAGGGAAGGACACACATCATCAGCAAAGGTACCTGCATAATGAACATTTGTATATCTAACCCTGAATTTTACCCCACATCTTTAAAATAAAAATAATAAAACAATAAAAAGTATGCCTTGTGGAAACACTGCTTGTAGTTGAAATATGTAATTCCTTGGACTTATTAAATTATGAGCGCCATGGTAAAGTAATTGTGTTTACATTAACAACATAACTTTGTCTTTCACCTTGTGGGCCTTATTTTTGCTGTCATTTTAAATAAAGTGCCTGTGTTCAAATCAGCATTGAGTCTAATCAGAGCAGCACATGTTTACAAATTAGGAAATATTATTTTATATTGTATATAAATACATATATTTTCATATACTCAAAATATACCTGCACACACATGTTTGTTGCAGTGTGTATATATATATATATACTATTATATATAATAGTATTACTCTTAAGAATACCCTGGCCACTGCTGGATATGAAGACACATATTATATAAATTGGATTTATCTGCATCACACAGAATAGAGAACTATAAGTGTAATTTTTGAGTAACTGCCTTGAGGAAACTTTGCAGTTAAACTGCTGTCTAAAAAGTCTGCAACAGAAAGTCTACTGAAAATAAGATTAAAAGAAGCCTTCATCCATTAGAGATTCGGTGAGGGTTTAACTACTTCCCTTGATTTTCAAAAGGTCAGACACACAGTAGGTAAACAATGAAAGTTGAAATAATTGGTGATCACTGATCCTAAAGTACTAAAGTACAGCAGAGCAGGATAGTTCTCGGTGTGAAAAGAATATCCTGGAGCTTTAAATCCTATCCAGAAGGTTTTCTGAAGGCCAGAAGTCTCTTTTTTATATTACCCTTTGCATGGTACAGCATCTGTAAACATATGAAAATAAATAGAACAGAACTATTTGTTTAGATCAAGCAAAATTGCCAATGTATTTGTAGTCAAGAAGAAAAAAATATATTTTATTTATATAAAAATATAATTTTATATTATTCTAAAAATTTGCAAGGACAAAAAATTAATACTAGGCTGTCCACATTTTCATTGCTTAGTTATTTCTTCTGTTCCACTCCTCTCATTCTGGAAGAAACTTCATGTTGTCAGATGTTTATCCCCATTTGCTACAAATGCCTCTGTGTCCACCTCAGCTCTATCTGAAGATAGACCATTATTTTTAAAATTGTAATGACCAGCATGCTTTTAAAAATTAATAATCTCTAGACCCTTGCATAAGAGAGTTTGCTTTAAATATTTTGAGCTGGGTTATAAAAATTTGTTACTGAAAGCCTTCCATGTGATTCTGAAATGTAAACAAAATTAACAACCAATGGCCTAGAGAGAGTTTTCATGAAAATGTTATTTCTTTGCTAGTGATTGACAGGTAGAGGTATACAGTCAATTTCTAGTCAAAAAGAAATGAGAATAAATCCACTTGTGAAACTCTTGTGAAATGCTTTCTTATTTTAAAAAAATTGCAGCAATAACAATTTTATTTTAAGTCCCTATATACTGATGTCAAAGCAATGGTATTTTGATCAAGAAGTGAGTAAATACAAGAGGAGTCATCACAAAGCAAATTATTGCTAAGTAGAGAAATTGAAAGAGTATTGGTTTCTCAGGACATGAATAGGTCGTATATATTAAAGCAACTCTAGAATTACTACATGCCCAGATTTCTTATGAGAGATGAATCACTTTTTTCCTGTTTAAGTCACTTTACTGGCAATGATATTATTGCTGATCTAGGTATTAATTAGACCAATTTGCTAGATACTCAAAAGAATAAATATGTAAAGTCTTTAGTCAATAAATATTTATTGTGCTTCCATTATATGCCAGGAACTGTTTTAATTGCTGGGTATACAATAGGGGAACAAAACAGAAATTCGTTCTCATGGAGTTTACTTCCTAGTGGATGAAATAGTAAATGTGACAAATAATTACAATATAGTGTTTGGTAGATAAGGATAAATAGTAAAGAGAAAAAAATAAAACATGCAGGCAAAGTCATAGGAAACACATAATGATTACAGTCTGGGATAAAGTGTTGCTCCAAAAAAGCCTCACTAAGAAGGTTGACTTAGTCATGTGAATATGAGGCAAGAGAAAAGCAGCCCCGAAAATCTGAGCCAGAAACATGCCTGACATACTCCAGGCATAACAAGGAAGCCATTCATGTTGGAGGTGAGTAGGTATGAACAATAAAAGTAGAAACTATAGATAAGGGGGCACTAGATCATATAGATCCCAGTAAACCATACTTAAGGTTTTGGCCTTTACTTTGAGAATGCTGCAAGACAGTGAAAATTGTTCATCAGAGGAATAATATGATCTTACTTGTCTTTTTAACAGGGTCACTATAGATGCACTTTAAAAAATAATTAGGGGTAAAGGATCAGGAGAAGTGAGAAAGAAGTGGACTAGTTAAGAGCTAGTGTATTAATCTGAGAGGGAGATAGACATATTTTTGTAAGGCGATTGCAATAATAGTAAGAAGTGATCAAATTCTGAATATAATTCTAGAGTATAACCAATAATGTTGGTATTCCATTAGGGTTTATGCATAGATTTTAGATAACAAACAGGGACACTAATTATGAATTCACTCACCTTCCCTCTTAATTATAATAGTCTACATTATAGTAGAGGTTTCATGAGAGGTATAAACTAAACTCCCATCTCCCTTCTTCAATTTTTAGTTCTTTTAGTTCAATGAAAGGTCAACTTTAGTTCTTTTAGGAATTGCCACACTGCTTACCATAGAGTTTGAACTGGCCTGCATGCTCACCAACAGCGTAAAAGCATTCCCTTTTCTCTGAACTCTTTCTAGCATCTGTTGTTTTTTGATTTATTAATAATGGTAATCCTTACTGGATCTAGGTAGTATTTCATTGTGGTTTTGATTTGAATTTCTCTGATGATTAGTGAGGTTCTGTGTTTCATGTTTTTTTTCTTCATGTATCTGTTGACTGCTTTAATGTCTTCTTTCGAAAAGTGTCTATTTACGCCCTTTGTCCACTTTTTAATAGTCTTTTTCCCCCTTTCAACCCTGTTTGAGTTCCTTGTAGACGCTGGATGTTAGGCCTTTGTCAGATACATAATTAGAATTTTTTTTTTCATTCTGTGGGTTGCCTCCCCAAATTTCTTGATGGTTTCTTTTGCTGTGCAAAAACTTTTCAGTTTGATGAGAACTCACTTGTCTGTCTTAGCCTTTATGGCATTCACTTTTCAGGATTTGATCAAGAATTGGTTGCTTCCTCCAACTAATTCTTAAATGAATAAGTGTTTACTACATTTTCTTCTAGGATTCTTATAGTTTGAGGTTGTATAAGTCTTTGATTCATTTAGAGTTGATTTTTGTATATGGTGATAGGCAGGAGTCCTATTTCATTCTTCTGCATGTGGTCAGTCAGTTTTTCCAGCACCACTTGCTAAATATGGCATCCTTTCTCCAGTGGTTGTTATTGGTGGCTTTGTCAAAGATCGCTTGGTTGACAGAGATTTTGCTTTTGTGATCTCTGTCTTGTTCCATTGGTCTATGTGCCTATTCCTGTATCAGTACCAGGCTCTTTTGGTTACTCTGATCATGTAGTAAAGTTTAAAGTCTGGAAGTTTGATACCTCTCACTTTGTTCCTTTTTCTAAAGATTGTTTTGGTTATTTGTGCTCTTTTTTGTTTCCATGTAAATTTCTGTATTGTTGGTACCTTGAATGGTATTGCATTCAATCTGTAGATTGTCTTGGTTGGAAGGACATCTTAACAATACTAATTTTTCCTATCCATGAGCATGGAATTTTTTTTCAATTTGTTTGTGACATCCTTGATTTCTTCGAACAGTGTTTTGTAGTTCTCATTGTAAAGGTCTTTCACTTCTCTGGTTAGAGGATGCCAAGGGCCAAGGTGTGTGTGTGTGTGTGTGTGTGTGTGTGTGTGTGTGTGTCTATTGTGAATGGGATTGTGCTTCTTATTTGACACTCTGTCTGCATGTTGTTGGTGTATAGGAATGCAACTGCTTTTTGCACGTTGATTTTATATCCTGAAACTTTACTGATGCTGATTATTAGTGCAAGGAGACTTTTGACATACTCCCTAGGATTTCAGGATATGGAATCACATAGTCTGCAAAGAGAGATAGCTTGAGTTTCTCTTTTCCTATTTGGATACCCCTGATTTCCTTCCCTTGCTGATTGCCATGGCTAGGACTTCCACACTATGTTGAATAGAAGGGATAAGAGTGGGCATCCTTGGCTAGTTTCCATTCTCAGGAGAAATGCTTCTAATTTCTGCCAATTGAGCAAAATATTGACTGTAGGTTTATCATACACAGCTTTTACTGTTTTGAGGAAAGTTGCTTCCATGCCTAGGTACTCAAGAGTTTTAGTCATAAGGGATGCTGAATTTTGTCGAATGCTTTCCAGTGTCTAATGACATAATCACATGACTCTTGGTTTTATATCTGTTGACGTGCTGAATTACATTTGTGGTATTGCACATGTTGAACCAGCCCTGAATCCCAGGAATTAAGTCAACTTGGCAATGGTGGATGATCCTTGAGATGTGTTGTTGGATCTAATTTTCTAGAATCTTGTTTAGAATTTTTGCACCTAAGTTTATCAAGGAGATTGGCCTATAATCTTTTTTCCTTGTTGAGTATTTGCCAGGTTTCAGTATCAATATGATGTTGGCTTCATAAAATGAGTTGGGGAGTGTTCCATATTTCTTGATTGCCTGGGATACTTTTTGTAAGATTGGTATCAGCTCCTCCTTGTATACCTTGTAGAATTCAGCTGCGAAGTTATTGTGTCTGGGGCTTTAGTAGTTACATTTCTTATGTCTGAGTTGATTTACTGAATTGTTATTGATCTATTTAGAGTTTTAATTTCTTCTTGTTTCAACCTTGGTGGGTTGTGTGATGTCAGGAAGCCCTTTATTTCCTTTAGGTTTTCTGGTTCATTTGCACACAGATCTTTGTAGTAAGCTCTGATAATCTTTTGAATTTCTTCAGGGTCAGTTGTGACTTTGACTTTTGTATCTCTGTGTTTATCTGGACTTTTTCCTTTCCAGTCAATCTGGCCAGGAAACATCAAACTTATTTATCCTTTCAAAGAACTAGCTTTTGTCTTGTTGATCCTTTCTAGGATATTTTGGTCTACTATGTCTGTAACTCCAATTTTACTTTGGTGATCAAGATTATTCTACTGAGGTTAGGATCTAGGTGAGCTTGCCTTTCCTGTTCCTTTAGGTGTGATCTTAGAGGGTCTACTTGTTTCTTTCGGTTTTCTTGATTTGTTCATGCAATGATATAAATTTTTCTCTTAACACTGGTTTCATGGCATCCCAGAGATTCTAATATGATGAGTTCTGTCTTCATTTGTTTTTAGGAATCTTTTAATTTCTATCTTGATTTCTGTGTTGACCCTGAAGTCATTTAACAACATGCTGTTTTGAGTCTATGTCTTTGTGCATTTTGGAGGGATTTGTTGATAACGATATTTATTTTTCTTCCACTGTGATCTGAGAAGGTGCATGGCATTATTTCTATCTTTCAAAATTTTCTCATGCTTGATTTATGCCCAAGAATGTTACCAATCTTAGAGTATGTTCCATGTGCTGAGGAATAGAAAATATACTCTGTAGTTGTTGGGTGACGTGTTCTGTAGATGTCTCTTAAGTCTGTTTAATTGAGCATTGAGTTGAGGTTCTGAATCTCCTTGTTATTTTTTTGCCTCGATTGTCTATCTAAAGCTGTTAGTGGTGTATTTAGGTCCTTTACTATGATTGTGTGAGTTGATGTCCTTTTTTAGTTTTCTTAGCAGTTATCTTATAAAACCTGTGCTCCTGTGTTTGTTGCATATATGTTTAAGATGGATATTTCTTGCTGGTGGATTGAGCCTTTTATCATGCAGTATATCTTTCCTTGTCTTTTTAAATTTTTGATAGCTTGAAGCCTACTTTGTTGGTATTAAAATAGCAACATCTGTTTTCTTCTGTTTTCTTTTCACCTGAAAGATCATTTTCCAGCTCCCAACCTTGAGTTTTTGTGTGTCTTTTGCGGTGAGATGAGTTTCCTGGAGGCAGTAATTGTTGAATCACATTTTTAAATTCAGTTTGACACTCTATGTCTCTTCAGTGGTACATTTAGTACATTTTTGTTCAAGTTTATTATTGATATGTGAGCATTTATCTTTGTCATAGTGGGGATGCTTTGTTACCTTTTAACTTTTGTGTTTATATCTTTGTGAATTTTTATTTTTGTAGGAGTTCTATATGCTCTGTTAACTCTGTCTTTGCCTATATTTTTGTAGTGGACATGACCATTCTTTTTATTTTCTGTGCTCAGCACCTTTCTGATTGTCTTCTAAATGAATGTTCTGGAGACAGCATATTTTCTTATGGTTTGGATGTCTGGGTGAGATTTTAATTCTGTGTCACTAATAAAGCTTATGTTGGCTGGTTAGGAAATTCTTGGTTGGAATTGCTTGTCTTCAAGAACACAAAAAATTGGACTCCATTCCTTTCTGGCTTGTAGTATTTATTCAGATAAGTCTCAAGTGATTCTTATAGGTTTTCCCTAAAGGTAGTCTAGTCTATCTTTCTTGCTGCCTTTACACTTTTTTCTTTCATGTTTACCTTTTGGAGAATTATTATGTGTATATGATAGTATTCTCATTTAATATCTCAAAGGGGTTCTTTGGATCACTTGTACTTGGATGTTCATCTCTCTAGCAAGATAGGGGAAGTTCTCTTGAATGACCTGATGGAGTATTTGTTCCATGTTATTTTCATATTCTCTCTCTCTTCAGGTATAATCAGACGTAGGTTTGGTTTTTTGAGCAAGTCACACAGCTCTTGGAGGTTTTCTTCCTTCCTTTTGAGTTTTTGTCTATGTTTTTAATAGCCTTTGTTAGTTCCACACTTTGGTCTTCAAAGTCTAATATTCTTTCCTCTCCTTGGTTGAGTCTGTTCCCAATACTTGTTATCTTGTTATTGATTTCGAGGATGGAGCTCTTTATTTCTGTTATTTCAGAGTAAGCTTTTATTTGAAGTTGGCCAACTCCACTTTTACTTCCTGTACTTTCATTTACTTCTCTTTTTATCTTGGTTCTTGTTGATTTCTGATATCCATTTCCTGATTTCTGTGTTTGTTCACTGGGACAGGTGCTTCTGGAAAGTTTCCATTGTTTGTACTCTGGAGGCTGCTTTTTTTGTGCACTGTCTCTTTAAAATCCTAAGAGCCCCCCCCCCCCCCATTTATCTGAGAATTTGCTTTACTCAGTGAGAGAGTGAGGAGTTCCACCCTGTGACAGGGTCTTTTTAACACAGCTTCTTTCTCCATTGCTAAACTGGAGGGACTAGATTCTCTACCCCTCTACTGTGTGATTCATGGCCAGTGGCAGGGAGGAATGAGAGGTTGATCAACTACACATGACAAAAAACTGCTTGCTGACCTCCCCTCTCAGTATGATCTCAGCTCCTGCACAAGCCTAGCTTACAGCAGGACGGGACACCAGGATTTCCACTACTGCCTTTTGTTCTCTGTGTGTTCAAGGAGTCCTCCACTGATTGCAAGGAGTTTCACCCTTCCAAACATGTTCAGTTTGCCTCCTTTAATTGGCAGCTGGATTTCCCACTCTCGGCCCTGTGTTGCAAGGGAGGCACATATCTGTTGTTCTATCAGGTGCTGTGGGTGGACATGTTAGTCAGATTTGCTCTGCAAATGGGACTTCCCCATGTGGATGTTTTTTAAATTTTTTTTATTATAAAGATGTGGGGTACAATTCAGGGTTAGGTATACAAACATTGATTATGCAGGTACCATTGTTGATGAGGTATGCCTCTCCCTCCCCTAGCAGTTTCCCATCTAACATCTCTAATCTACAAGGAACCCCATGCAGATTTGCCCCCTGTTTCACCTGGACTCTGGCGCCCGCCACTGTGTCCCCCCCAGGTTTTTCTCTCACATGAAACTGACATTTTATGCATTGCTAGAAGGGGGTGAACCAATTCAGAGTGTCTTTAAATCACTCACCCCTCTTCTTTTCCAAACTTGATGCAGAGAAGCTGGTGCAGAGCAGGGCACGGGCACCCAGAATTCTGCAGCTGTTTGGTTTTCAGGAGTCTAGGCACTCAGAGAGATCGTCATTGGGTTCATGATGATTAACCCCTCCAAAAGTGCTCTGGGAAACTCTGTCCAACAATGGAGGAATCCCTACTGTCCATCTTGCTAGGTGAGAGCAGTGCTGATTTTTTGCTTCCTGGTGGTCATCTTGGCTCCTCCCTTCCAAGGCATTATTTTTGGTTGTTCTAGCCTTCCAATGAAAATATACTCTCATAATGCACAAAGTTGATAGTAGGATATTAGTTATACTTTCCAAGAGCATTCTAAATTCAACAAAAATATTAATTTAATTTTATATTGTTTTGGTTTTTGTTTCAATGCATAAAAATATCTTTTTCATAAATGAGCAACACTTCACCAATGCAATTCTTTAAATAGAATAAATCATTTCCCAACTTTTTTATTTTATTATAAATTGGCCATTTATAACTGTATATGTGGTACAAAATGATGCTATGACTTATGAATACAAGGTAGAATACTTAAGTTGATTAATATATCTATAACTTCAAATTATTATTTTGTTGTTGTGTAAACATTTGAAATTTAATCTTAGCACTTTTGAAATGTACAATACACTATTGTTAACTATATTCACCACTACATTATTATTTACTATATTCACTACACTGTGCAATAGATCTCAAAATAAAAACTTAGGCTTTGAGGTTTGGCTTTATCTGAGATTTAGTACCATTAGACCATCATTGCCGCATTCTTGTCATCGCCTAGTCTCTGTAATTACCATTCTACTCTCTGAATTTATGAGTTTGATTGTTTTAGATTTCACATATACCACATGAGAACATACAGTATTTGTCTTTTTGTTCCTAACTTATTTCACTTAGCATAATATTCTCCATCTCTATCTATATTGTAACAAATGACAGAATTTTCTTCTTTTTTTGACTGAATAGTATGCATGATAATTCTATTTTGAGTTTTTGAGAAACCTTATGCAGTTTTCCATAATGGCAGTACTAATTTAAATTTTAATCAACAGTGCACAATAGTTTCCTTTTCTCCACAACAAATACATTTCTGTCTTGGTTTTTATAACAGTGTTCTCTAGTTCAAAAAATACTTCCATGAAAAATACATGAGGTAATTATCTAAAATGCATATTCAGCAGATCCCCAATAGCAGATATTTTAATAATTAAAAAAGTCAGACATTAATTAATAAGCATTAACATTTAACTGGAGTTTCAGAAAATACTTTATTACATAAAGAACTATATATTTAAAGGGTTAAATATATTTTTGTCGTTAGACTTTTGCTAAAGCTGATTACTCACTATATCCTCAAAGAAAATAGTAACTTCCCAAGGCACAGATCATAGCATACAAATTGACTTTTATCTTTGAATTTGTGGTTTATCTTGGATAGAAATGGTTTATATCTTCTTGAGTAATTAAAAAGTTTATAAGACATCAGAAACTTCAGGAATTTAACACCAATGGATTTAATATAGCTTAACACTTTAATGACTTTCAGTCACTCTATTGATTCATTATTCAATAAAAATTTGACTCTGTAGTTTGGTCTAGATTCAGTTTTACCAAAAAGAATTGAATGTATATGTTCACCCAATTTTTGTCCACAAGTGTTCAAAGTAGCATTATTTATAATAAGCAAAAACAATAAACAAATTGTGGTATATTCATATACTGAAGTACTATAAAACAATAAAAATAATGATGAACATAGATGTTAATGGATGAATCTCATCAACATGAAAGAATTTCAAAATAATTTTTGCAGAGTGATAAAAGTCAGACAAGATAGGATACAGTTTAAGATTCTATTTTTAAAAAGTTATAAAAAATGTAAATCAGTGATAGTTGATTGTGATATACTCAGATCAACAGTTAGATGGAGAAGGGGTGGGCATAGGACTTTTTTTTTTTTTTTTTTTTTTTAGTTGGAGTCTAACTCTTTGTAGATGCATGCCACCACACCCGGTTAGTATTTTTTGTGATTTATTGTAGAGATGAGGTCTCATCAAGTTGCCCAGGCTGGTCTCGAAACACCAGCTCAGGCAATCCTCTAGCCTCAGCCTCCCAAAGTGCTGGGATTACAGGCTGAGCCACCGCACCTGACTGGCATAAGGACATTTTGAGAGTTAAATACATATTGAATGTATTGATGATGGTAATGGCCTTATTACTGTTTATGAATATTAAAACTTACCTTATTGAGTATTTAATGTTCAGTTTATTGTATGCCAACTATGCTTCAATATAGCTGAGTTGTTTAAAGTCTGTTGTGGAAACCATTATAGTTGTATGCTTGAAAATGGGTATAAAATAGTTTTAAACAAGTTTTAGTTTTTGTATAAACAGAATCTGTAGTGAAGCAGAAAATATAAACATCAATGACTCCTGGGTTGCCATTTATTATCTTGTTCCAAAGAATAAAAGGCTTTTATATAACTGGGAGAAGAATATAGCAATAAAACAATGGAAAATGTCAAGACAGGGTATGAAATGTATGTGAAACTTGACTTAAGTAAACTAATGAGATAACATTTAAGCACAATTAAGCAAATTTAATCCTAAAACATAACATATAAATTTAACTTTAAAGCTAGCAACACATTTTATTGTTTGCTTTAGAAATAAAAAATATTATGTTTTCTTGTGATTTTTTTCCAGATATTTTTGTTGTTGTTTTTGAGGCCTCTATGACCAAATGAATAAATTTATTGTTGCTGTGGTTTGAATATGTGTCTTTCAAAATCTATGAATTGAAACTTAATACTCATTGTGGTGGCAATAAGAGGTGGGGTCTTTTGGGAAATTAACTCATGAGGGCTAGGGTTAGCAGATTTCTCAGCAGAACCTAGCAGATCCGGAGAGAATGTAATAATATATTCAAAGTGTTGAAAGAAAAATAAAAAATAAAAAAAACTGTCAGCCAAGAAAAACAAGGGTACTCAGCAGATATATCCTAAAGATAAAGGAGAAATACAGTCTTCCCAGACAATCAAAAGTTGAGGGAATGCAATACAACTGGAACAGTCTTGAAAAAAGAAATGCTTAGGGAGTGCTACAACTGGAATGATAATTACTACCATGAAAACATGTCAATGCATGCAATACAGTAGAGGTAAATTAATAATTAAATTGGGAATACTCTAGAACTGTAAAAATCCTATGAGAATCTTTAAAACTTCTATAATGAAGGTGATAAGTAAAAGTTATAAAAAATAATAAGAGTTACAATTAGTGACCAGGAAGCATACAGTATTTTAATATGTAAATTAAGGCAACAAAAATATAAAATGTGGAGAAGGGACAAAAGTCCACACTATTTTTATGCAACCAAGGCTAAATTGTTTTCAGCTTAAAATAGTCTATTATAGCTACAAGACTCTTTATGTTAGTCCCATTGTAACTGTAAAGAATGAAATTACAGAAGTTACACAAACAAGAAACAAAAATAATTAAAACTTAACACCACAGAAACCCACCAAACCACAAAGGTTAACAATAAGAAAGAAAAAATGAACAAAAAAATTACAAAGCAACAAGAAAACAATTAATGAAATAGCAAGAGTAGGTCTTTACCTATGAATAATAACCATGAATGTAAATAGATTAAACATAAAATTAAAGGGTAAAAGCAAATGGATAAGACAACAAGACTCAACTATATACTTTCTAAAAAAGGCTCATTTCCCTTTAAAGACAAACTTAGACTGAAAGTGAAGAGATAGAAAAAAAATTCCATGCATACAGAAACCAAAAGCACATAAGAGTAGCTATACTTACACATGATAGACTCTACGTCAAAAACTGTAAAAGAATAAAAAAAGGCCATTATATAATGATAATCAAATTAATTTAAAAAGAAGATATAATTATAAATATACATGTACCCAACACTAGAGTACCCAACTATATAAAGCAAATATTTAAAAATCTAAATGGAGAGCTAGACTGCAGTACAATAATAGTAAAAAACTTGAACATCTCACTTCTAATGATGAACAGGTTACACAGAAAATCTACAAGGAAACATTGGACTTGATCTGCCACTTTAGGTCAAAAAAACATAACAGATATTTACAGAACATTGCAACCAACAGCTTCAGAATACACATTTTTTTTCAACATACTTAGAACATTTTCCAGGGTAGATCATAGGTTGTGAGCCAAGTCTTAATAATTTTTTTTTTTTTTTTTTTTGAGTTGGAGTCTCACTCTGTCGCCCAGACTGGAGTGCATGGCTGCTCCCGGCCGCCACAGCCTCAGCTAGCTGGGCTCCGGCGACCCTTCCACCTCCCCTTCCGCCTCAGCCTACCAAGTAACTGAAACTACAGGCGCGCTCTACCATGCCCCCTAATTTTTGATTATTATAGAGATGAGATCTCGCCAGGTTGCCCAGGTGGGTCTCAAACCCGCGGGCTCAGGCAATCCACTCTCCTCAGCCTCCCAAGGCACGGGATTACAGGCTGCGCCACCGAGCCCGGCTATAAATTTAAGAAGACTGAAATCATATCAGTTATCTTGTTGACCACATTGGTATGAAACTAAAACTCAGCAACAGAAAAACTTT
Source organism: Tarsius wallacei (assembly GCA_963574415.1). Lineage (NCBI taxonomy): Eukaryota > Metazoa > Chordata > Mammalia > Primates > Tarsiidae > Tarsius > Tarsius wallacei. Next base: position 3,083 of record CAUYQG010076946.1, on the reverse strand, counting down.
GGAAAATTTAAAAGTATATGGAAATTATTTTTAATTTCCTAAATAGCCAATGGGCCAATGAAAACGTTAAAATAAAAATTGCAAAATTTCTTGAAAGAAATGAGAATGGAAATACAATATACCAAACATGACATACAACAAATACTGTTTAAAATGGAATTAAAAGCAGTAAACAACAATGAGGGGCGACCTTTCCCCCCAAAACAGAATTTTTTAATTAAAATATTTTGTATTTATTTTTACATGTTTAAACTTTAGCCACCTTCAAAGTAATTTCATTTGATGAAATACCTCAATTTAGATGCTTTTATTTTCTTACTGCTTAAAACAGTTTTTGAACTTATCAATTTTGATGCTTTTTAGTGCTTCTGCTGTTTTTTTTTTTTTTTTCACCACTTCCACATTGGCAGAATGTTTTCCTTAGAGGACATTTTTCAGCTAAGGAAACAAAAAAAAAAAAGTTGCTCCGAGTAAGAATGGGTAAATAGGGAGGGTGGGATGTGGTGGTCATGCCATTTTTGATCTAAAAACATTGAATACCCAGTGTGGTGTCAGCAGGTATATTGTTATGGTGGAAGAATCAGTCACTTGTTTGCCACAACTAAGGATGTTTCTCCAACAAATTGTGATTCAACCTTCACAAAACTTAGAGATAAAAACTTTGGTTGGCCATTTTATCTAAAGAAATAAATTCCTTGTGTACTACAAGAGGCCAACCCTTCAAAATATAATTCCAGTTTTTTTAGGGAGTGCCCTCTTGTACATCAAAAAAGAAGAAAGAATCCTATAAACAAAATTATGATGCACTTCAAGAAACTAGAAAAACAAGAACAAACTAAATCCAAAATTGGTATAAGAAAGGAAATAATAAAATAAAATGAAACAGACATTAGGAAACAATACAAATAATCAATAAGATAAATAGTTGCTTGTTTGAAATGATAGACATATCAACACAACTTTAACTGGAATAAATAAGGAAAAAGAGAAAAGATACAAACAAGAAATCAGAGTGTAAAAAGGAGTCATAAAAACAGTACCACAGAAATACAAAGGATTATAAAAGACTATTATGAACATATATACACCAACAAATTTGATAATCTTGAATAAATTCATGGACACAGGAAATCTACTAACATTGTCTTATGAAGAAAAAGAAAATCTATTATAGAAAATCTCAGAACTCAATGACTGCTTTGCTGAATTCATTTAACATTTAACAAATAAATAATGCAATTTTTTTCTCAAAGTATTTTTTTTAAAAACTAATGAAGAGGGAATACTTCCCAAATTCTGATGCCAAAACCACAGAAGGACACAAAAACTGCAAAAACTACAGGCAGATGTCAAGAATGAACATAGATGCAAAAATTCTCACCAAAATTTAATAGTTTGAAATCAACAGCACATTAAAAAGATCATTCAGTGAGATCCAATGAGAGTCATCCCAGGAATACAAGAATGGCTTATCACATATGCAAATCAATAAATGTGTTGCATCATAATAACGGAAAGGACAATAATCACATGATAATTTCAGTAGATGTAAAAAAAGCATTTAAAAATTAACGGTCATGAAAAAATTAAATATAAATAAAGTCCATATATGACAAACCAACAGCTAATATTAAACTAAATGAGAACAAGTTAGAAACTTTTCCTCTAAGATCTAGAATGAAACAAGGATGCCCTCTTTCACTATATCTATTTAACATAGTACTGAAAGTCCCAACCAGAGCAATTAGTCAAGAGAGAGAAATAAAAGCCATTCAAAATGGAAAGGAGGAAGTCAAATTGACCATTTTGCAAATGACATAATCATGTAAAATGTTAAAAGAAAAAACCCACACTATAAAAATGATAGAACAAATAAACAACTACAGTAAAGTTGAAAGACACAAAATCAATGTACAAAAATAGTGTTTATGTATGCTAATAATGGGCTATATATAAAAAAAGAACACTATGCTATTTACATTAATTGCACACAAATAATGAGATACCTAAGAATAAACCAACCATGGAAGTGAAAGCACTGTACATCAAAAACTATAAAACATTGATAAAATCAACTGGAAAGACACAAGTAAATTAAAAAAAAAGACTCTGTGTTCATGGATTGGAAGGATTAATATAGTTAAAACATTCTATTGTCCAAAATGATTTGCAGATTTAATGCAATTTCTGTCAGAATGCTAATGGAATTCTTCACAGAAATAAAGAAAAGATAATACTAAAATTTGTATGAAATCACAAAAGAACCCAAATAGCTAAATAAATTTTGAGCAACAGCACAAATTTTAACAGGTTGGAGGCATCACACTACCTGACTTCAAAACCAACTACAAAGCTGTAATAACCAAAACAGCATTATACTGACATAGAAACAGTCACAGAAATTCATGGAAAAAATAGATAATCCAGAAATAAACCCACACATTCATAGTCAACGGATTTTCAACAGAGGTGCCAAGCATACACATTGGGAAAAGGGTAGTTTCTTCAAAAAGTTGTGCTGGGATTACTTGATACCTACATGAAGAATAAAACTGAACCCTTATTTTTCATCTTGTACAAAAATCAAATAAAAATGTACTAAAGGCACAAATGTAAAACTCAAAACTACGAAATTACAAGAAGAAAATATAAAGGAAATGCTCTATGTCATTGAACTGAGCAATACATTTTTGGTTAAGACTTCACAAGCATAGGCAACAAGAGCAAAAATAGGCAAATGGAATAGCACTAAACTAAAATGCTTCTGCATATCAGAGGAAATAATTAACAGAGTAAAGGGACAACCTTCCTGAATGGGAGAGAGCTATACATCTGACAAGGGGCTAATGACCAAAATATATAAGAAACTCAAACAACTCAATAGTGGAAAAACCTCAAATAATACGATTTTAAAATGAGCAAAAGACCTTAATAGACATTTTTTTTTTTTTTTTTTTGAGTTGGAGTCTCACTCTGTCGCCCAGACTGGAGTGCAGTGGTCGCTCCCGGCCACCGCAGCCTCGACCTGCTGGGCTCCGGCGATCCTTCCGCCTCAGCCTTCCGAGTAGCTGGAACTACAGGCG
>CAUYQG010076941.1:0-69328 GCA_963574415.1 Tarsius wallacei | reverse complement strand
AGCCGGGCTCGGTGGCTCAGCCTGTAATCCCGCGCCTTTGGGAGGCTGAGGTGAGTGGATTACCTGAGCCCGCGGGTTCGAGACCCGCCTGGGCAACTTGGCGAGACCTCATCTCTACAATAAATCAAAAAATCAGCCGGGTGTGGTAGCGCGTGCCTGTAATTCCGGCTACTTGGGAGGCTGAGGCGGAAGGATTGCTGGAGCCCAGCGGGTTGAGGCTGCGGTGGCCGGAAGCGGCCACTGGACTCCAGTCTGGGCAACAGAGCGAGACTCCAACTCAAAAAAAAAAAAAAAAAAAAAAGAACAGTGTGAGCTATGTAATACACATGCATTCCACAGAGCTCTGTACATGACAGGAACCACACAAAGAGGAGAATGGTGATGAAGGGAATGAATTCCTTTTTGCCGGAGGCAGGGGAGGAGGTCTTGCTCTGTTGCCCAGGCTGGAGTGCAGTGGCATGATCATAGCTCACTGAAACCTCAAAGTCCTGGGCTCAAGCCATCCTCCCATCTCAGTCTCCCGAGTAAATGGGACTACAGGTATGTACCACCACACCCAATTAATATGCATAGTTTTTCTTTCTTTCTTTTTTTTTTTTTTTTTGTAGAGACAGGGTTTCACTATATTGCCTAGGCTGGTCTCGAACTCCTGGCTTCAAGTGATTCTTCCACCTCAGCCTCCCAAAATGTTGGGATTACAGGAGTGAACTACCATACCTGGCAGGGAATGAATTTTAAAAGTACTGTTGATAAATGTAGATATGATATAAGCAAAAACATGTCACTAACTGAGGAATATGGCTGACTCAGCTCTTTCCACCTTCTACAACTAGAGTGATGCTTATGATGAAATTCCATAAAGCCAGGAGCATCTAAAGGTATATGTAAAGCATAGTCTGATCCCAATTTTACAAAAAGGCACATATGTCTGTATACAAATGTAATGGAAACTAGGCTGATTATCATTTTCTGATTTAAAGCTTTCTGCATTTTCCACTTTTTTTGTTTTGTTTTGTTTTTTTGAGTTGGAGTCTCACTCTGTTGCCCAGGCTGGAGTGCAGTGGGAAAATCACAGCTCGCCACAGCCTTGACCTGCTGGGCTCAGGTGTTCCTTCCGCCTCAGTCATCCAAGTAGCTGGAACTACAGGGACGCGCCACCACGCCTGGCTAATTTTTTGATTTATTGTAGAGACAAGGTCTTGTCAAGTTGCCCAGGCTGGTCTCGAACCCCTGGGCTCAGGCGACCCTCCTGCTTCCGCCTCCCAAAGTGCTGGGATTACAGGTGTGAGCCACTGCGCCTAGCCACATTTTCTTGAATGAACCTCCTTTGATGGTTTTGAAATAGGAGAGGAGCAAACCTAAAGAGCAAAGGCGTGCTCATCTGGCAACTATCCCCCAGAAACTGCATTTACTGTGTTGTAAGTCCCTTTATTGTAAGGGACCCCAGTCTCCCTGGACCAGTGTTTAATACAGATTGAGCTCTAATCTAATAACCAGCCACAAACCATAATCATATCACTGTGTCACAGTGCTTCAGCTTTCCTAGGTAATACTTTTTATTCCATTTCTTTAAAAAAAAAATTGTTTTTAAATAATTTCAGACACAGAAAAGTTGAAGAAATAAAAATTCCAATACTCCCTTTATGCAAATTCTTTCAGTGTTAGCATTTTACCATATTTGCTTTCTCATTCTTTCCATTTTTTTTGACCCATTTAAGAGTAAGTTGTAGACATGATGCTCTTTTAATCCTAAATATTTTAGAGTCTGTATCCTAAAAAACAATGACATTATCGTACATGACCACAATTGCCCCAATCAGTGAGTTAACAATGATATAGTACTCTTTTTTAACCCATAGATTTTATTCAATTTTTTTTTCCAGCTGGCTTATTAATATCCTTTCAGATGAGAGAAAAATAGAGAAATAAATAAACCCACCTCCCCTGGGGCCAGGATCTAATTAAGATGCTAGTGTATTCATTCCTAGTTGGGGGGGAGGGGCATTGCTTATAGGCCCTCTTAGGGACCAGCATTAGCAAATACATATGTATATTCACACACACACACACACACACACACCCCTATATTACTATCTATATCTATCTTCTTTCTGTTCATCCATCCACACTCATCCATCCTAAAACCTGGAGTTCATACTGCTACTTCCAATACTAGCCCAACGCCCCACGGGGTTCATTCTAGCCTTCCTTCTCTCCATGTTTGTAACACTCTTTGATTAATTAATTAATTTCAAATATTTTTGTGTTGGGGTCACTTCGTTACCCAGGCTGGGGTGCAGTGGCACAATCATGGTGCACCACAGCCTTGGTCTCCTGGGTTTAGGTGATTTTTCCGCCTCACCCTCCCGAAAAGCTGGGACTACAGGCACACGCCATCACGCCTGGCTAATTGTTTAAATTTTTTGTAGAGATGGGTTCTACTATGTTGCCTAGGCTGATCTTGATCTCCTGGCCTCAAGTGATCCTCTTGTTTTGGCCTCCCAAAGCACTGGGGTTACAACTGCTAGCCGCTTCGCCGGGCTTTAATGCCCTTCTTCAGCAATGAGAAACCTGGCTCCCATTTTCAGAGTGTAGTCACTTAAATGCTCAGTCCTAGAACACATAGAAAGTCATTTCAGAATTGCTAACCATGACACTGTGGAAAATGAACATATAAACAAAAAGTCAGTATTTGTTTGCAGTTCATTTTTGTCTTTAGCTTGAGGGTATATGGTCAAAATTTTGAATTCAGAAGTTACTCGAGTGTTTAATTCCCTGCAGTGTGTTTATATTATTCCCTTGGAATAGTTAATATATTTCTTCTTACTTTCAATTTTCCTATTCCTCCTCATCTCTCTCCCTCTCCCTCCCTCCCTCCCTCTCCCCCATTTATTTATTTGAAAATTTTATTGGATATGTGGAACATTATCAACTGGTTCTAAAAAGTCATCATTATATGAAAGGGTATACTCAGGACAGCGTCCCTCCTCTCTCCCTCTTGTCCTGCACCCATCCCTCCCGAAGGTAACTGTATCAGTTAGGGCTCTTCAGAGAAATGGAGCCAATAGGAGGTGAACATGATTGCTTATGGGATCTGGCTCACAGTCACAGAGACGATGTCCCACATGGTGCCATCCGCAGCCTGGGGTCTCAGGCGAGCTGGTGGTGTATTCAGTCAGGAGGCCTGAGAAGGGGGTGGGAAATCTATATTTAGATTTCTGTTCCATTATGAATTTATTTCAGTATGTGGTATAAAGTATAGATTTAATTTTATTCTTTATTTAAATGGCTAGTTAGATATTCTGGTACTGTTTATTAAAAGGTCAATTTTGCCCTAGTGATTTGAGATGCTGCTTTGTTTTATGTGGCATTTCCGTATGTATTTGGGTCTATTTCTGGACTTTGTATTTTATTTCTCAGTTTACTTATCCATTCCTGCACCAGTATCACACTGTTTTACTTATGCAGTCCTTATAGTATCTTCCAGTGTCTGGTAGGGCTAGACCTCCTTTGTAGGTTTTCTTTTTCAGTGTTTAGTGGTTGGCCAGGTGTGGTAACTCATGCCTGTAATCCCAGCACTTTGGAAGGCCGAGGCAGGAGAATCTTCACTTGCCCAGGAGTTCGAGACCAGCCTGGGCATCATAGCGAGACCTCATCTCTATAAAAAATTCAAAAATGAGCTAGGCATGGTGGCGCGCGATTATAGTCCCACCACCTCAGGAGGCTGAGGCTGACAGATTGCCTAAGCCCAGGAGGTTGAAGCTGCAGCAAGCTGGGATTGCACCACGGCACTCCATCCTGGGTGACAGAGTGAGACCCTGTCTCAAAACAAAAAACAAAAACAAAACAAAAATCCTTCTAGCTCAGCCTCACAAAATGCTGGGATTACAGATTTGCCTGGCCTCCAGACTATGTGGTACTTTATATCTTTCTCATTCCCCTCTTTGCTTTTACCTGGAATTGGGATGTAATGGCTGGAACTCTGGAAGCCACAGGGTGACTTTGAGAATGGCAGTCATGCCTCAGGATAGCTGCATTAGCAAGACAGAAGGAGACTGTGTCCTGGATTATTGAGGAGCCCCATACCAAGCCCAGATTGCCTGCCCCCTGGACATTTTTAGGTGAGATAAAAAAGAAATATTTGCTGGCTCAGTGGCTCAGCCTGTAATCCCGCGCCTTTGGGAGGCTGAGGTGAGTGGATTGCCTGAGCCCGCGGGTTCGAGACCCGCCTGGGCAGGCGAGACCTCATCTCTACAATAAATAAATAAAAAAAAAATTAGCCGGGTGTGGTAGCGCACGCCTGTAGTTCCAGCTACTCGGAAGGCTGAGGCGGAAGGATAGCCAGAGCCCAGCGGGTCGAGGCTGCGGTGGCCGGGAGCGGCCACTGCACTCCAGTCTGGGCGACGGAGTGAGACTCCGACTCAAAAAAAAAATAAAAATAAAAATAAAAAAGAAATATTTATGTTGTTATTGTTTGAACTTTCCAGTCACATGCAGCCAATCTTAATTCTTTTTTTTCTCCTTGAGTTGGAGTCTCACTCTGTGGCCCAGGCTGGAGTACAGTATGCTCATGGCCACCACAGCCTCGACCTGCTGGGTTTAGGCAATCCTTCCACCTCAGCTTTCCAAGTAGCTGGAACTACAGGCACGTGCTGCCACGCCCGACTTTTTTTTTTTTAATTGTAGAGACGAGGTCTTGCCAAGTTGCCCAGGCTGGTCTCGAACCCCTGGACTCAGGCAATCCTCTCGCCTCCACCTCCCAAAGTGCCGGAATTACAGATGTGAGCCACTGCACCTGGCTAGCCAATCTTAATTCTAATGGAACATTTGTTTCCTCGTCTGTAAAGTGATGATAATACTCTACCTCACAGAATTGCTATGAGAATGTTAAATGGAATAATTTATGTAAAAAAAAAAAAGGCTGCACATAGTAGGCACATTAAAAACCATCTCCCCTGAGCACTGTGAGGTTTGGATGAGCTCCATAGCTACAAACCCTTTGCAAGTTGTGAATGGAGGGCCAACACCTACCTGTGCTTTGCACCTGTCCTCTTTCTTCTTTCCAAAATCTTTCATGATCACTGGTCCTATTTTTTCTTGAATAGTCAACATCTCTCTTTCAAGTTGACTCTTTACTGTTGATTTTAAATGTTGTGAGTTGTTCCCCTTAAGTCAAAACTATCCTTTGGCCCCTTGGTCTTTCTCCTATTCTTCAAAGTCAAACTTAAAAAAAAGTCTTCTTTTCTGATGCATCCGACAATGTTGGCTGTCTACTCAGAACCTTGGAGCCATGCTTCCTGTGTGTGTTCCTGCCTCCCCTCCAGGGTGCCTTTATGCCTAACACCCAGGACCGTGGCTTTCCAAAGATGACCCTTGGGCTGCTGGAACCACTCTGCTTCCACCTCTACCCTCCACAGATCCAGAAGGTCCTGGAAGTTACTCCAAGTAATTCCAGTACATTCCAGAAGTTTTTAGAATTTCCTTAGGGTAACCAATGAGGGAATATATGAAAGCCATGCTCCCTTACCTCAGGTTGGGACAACTCTGAGCTGTAACGGACACCCTAGAGCCTCCCAGATTTCCCTCTCCTGCCTGGCACTTTCTTAGGGCATTTTCATTAATCACTTGCACTTGAATGCTTGTCCTTGAGCCTGCATCTGGGGAACCTAGCCCAAGAACACTTGATCTCCATTTCCTCACCTCTTATTCACTCCTCAACTCATGAAAGTCTGGCTTCTGGCCCCATCACGCCAGGGAAGCAGCTCTTGCATATAACTCCAGTGCCACTATGTCACTAAATCCAGTGCACATGGCTTAGTTCTGCCTTCCTTGACTTCGCTGCACCGTTGGATGCCACAGGTCTTCTCTGGTGACTGTCCCTGGCTTTCCCCTGCATTTCTTGGTCTTTCTTCAGCTTCTCCTGTGTAGGGTTGTGCTCTACTAGTCAGCCGTTGAAGCCGAGAGAGTTCCCCAGGCTCAGTCCTTTCTTCCTAGGTGATCTTACCAAGCGCAAGGCTTCATTGCCACAATACGTGGGTAACCACACACCTCTGCTGCAGCACCATCTTCTCTGAGTGCCAATCCAGTGTCTCTGTCTGGGGACATCTCCACCTGGATGTCCCCAAAGCATCTCCAAGCTAAATTCATGATAACCTTGTCCACAAAAGCAAGTGTGGTCCTCTTGTACTCTGGTCTAATGTGATGAATGCAGCTGCTTTTCCATGTGGCTAGGACCTGGGAGTCACACTGGACTCCTCCCTCACCCTTACACATATAGCCAGCCAGGCACCACTACTGTCTGGTGCCTTCTGAGTCTCTCTTAAATGATTCACTTCTCTCCTCCACCATGACTACCATGGCTACCACCACAACCACTATGACCACTACGACCACCACCACTGCAGTCTCATCAGCAACCTTGTCGATTGTGAAAATAGCCTCCTCATGGGTCTTTCTGCCTTCATTTTATGCTCCTCTAATTTTTTCCCACACTACTGCCTGGCTGATCTTTCCAAAACATAAATTTAATTATGCCTTATGAAAACAGTTTTGTTGAGATGTAATTCACATACCACACAATTCATCCATTTAAAGCATAAAACTTTTGCTTTTTAGTACAGTCACAGAGTTGTGTAAATATCACCACAATCTAATTATAAGAATATTTTCATCATCCCCAAAAGAAATACTGTACCCATTAGCAGTTGCCGCCCATGGCCCCACCTCCACAGCTCCAGGCAACCATGAACCTACTTTCTGTCTCTATGGATTTGCCTATTCTGGGTATTTCACATAAATATGGTCGTATAATGCGTAGTCTTGTATGACTGACTTCTTTCCTTTAGTATGTTCATCTATGTTGTCATGTATCAGGACTTTTTTGGCTAAATCGTATTTTATTCTTATTGTGCATGGACATATCACATTTTGTTTATCCATTAATCACTTAATGGACATTTGGGCAGTTTCCAGTTTTTGACTATTATGATCAATGCTGCAATGAACTGTGTGCCTTTATGTATAGATACGTTTTTATTTCTCTTGGGTAGATACCTAGGAATGGAATTACTTGATCCTGTGGTTAATCATACCTCTTTTGCAAACTTTTCAATGGCATTTCTTGACTCTTAGGATGAATTCAGTCCCTTGGTGTTCAAGTTTCCTCATCTGCCTTTCCAGTCGTTCTCTCTGTGCTCCAGGACTTTGGTCACATGGCCTTTTTTTGGTCTCTTGTCTTTACTAAGCTGTAGGTCTGGACATATCTCTAGCATTCCAACTTTTCCTCCCTTGCCTAGGTAACTTTACTTGTCTTTCAGATCTCAGCTTCCTCAGGGAGGCCTTCTCTACATTCCCTGGTTAGATTATACTTCCCTTGTTCCATACTGTAATGCTACCATATCCCAACACATGGGTAACCCACACACCGGTGGATTTCAGAGACTAAGGAGAACAGATACGTGGCTGCACTGGGAGCAAAGGTCTAGCTGCCTCCTGAGTGTGGAAGCTGCCTTCTTCCAGTTTCCCAAACTCTGGGACAGGAAATCTCTTCGAGGTAGATCGATCCTAGAGCAATAATGCCAACCCCTGGGTAATGGTGGTGTGGGAAGGTCTCCCCCAGATCTCTTGCAGACTGGACGGAAGAACATTTCCAGACTCTGGGAGCAGTGTCCCACCTCAAGTCTCGTCTTGGAGCTGCCTCGCAGGGTTAGATGCAAATCCTGGGGGGCCACTGTGCTGTGGACTGTGGTCCGCAAGGAATAAGGTCCCACATCCCGCCACACTTGACATCTGACAGCTCACCTCCTCCTGTTCCTTCTCTTTCTGTTCCACATGTGCTTGTACCTCTTTCCACCTTGACTCAGGCTGGAGTCTCCAGAAGCAGACCTTGAGGTGAGGCTGTGTGTGCAAGTGACAGGTGGGGGATGTACCCCCAGATGCCCAGGAAAGAAAAGTGGGGAAAGAGGAGTGAGGGGCAGTTGTGTGTGGCTCTCCAACATCCACATAAGAAAGCTTCCACCAGTCCCGCAGGGGGCCCTGGAGTGTAAGTCTCATCACAGAGACTCTGAGCCAAGGGCAGGGAGTGTGTGCTACGTCCCTGCCACACCTCTGTCACATTCGTCATGGATCAAGGCCTGTGGGGCGGAGAGCACAGAGTTGCCCAATTTCTGCTTCCTGCACCTCATTGCAAACCCACCCAGGAGCCCAGGGCCAGCCTCTGAAGAGCCGCAGGTACAGCTCTTGGAAGCAAAACTGCAGGAAACAAAATAGTATATGCAAAAATGATATTATAAAAAGGGACCCAAGGAAGGAGCATGGACAATGTTCACTATTTCTAGAGTGTGCATTGTGGTTAAAGGACAAGGAGGAGGAGTTCTTGTGTGGTCCCCAAGCCCTACCAGATAAGCTTGGTTTCTCCTTTTATTCCACTGGGCACAACCCATGTACAGACCCCACGCCTTCATACAGGAGCCATAGGCACAGTTTCAGAGGTCTCATTTCTTCCAGACTGTCCCAATGGCTGTCAGCTTTGTCTTCCTCAATCACTATGTTCACCATGTCACTTCCTTTTCAAAAATCCCCTATGGCTCTTCATTGCCTTAATGATATACTCAGAACTCTTTTACCTAATATTTTGGGTCTCTGAAAATCTAGCCTCAACTTACCTTTCTAGTCATGGAGTACTCTTTTTGTATTTTGTTTTATTTTTTTAGTTGGGGCCTCATTCTGTTGCCCAGGCTGAGGTGCAGTGGCATGAACATGACGATCATGGCTCACAGCGGCCTCAACCTTTTGGGCTCAGGTAATCCTTCCTTCCTCATCCCAAGTAGCTGGGACCACAGGTGCACACCACCATGCTTGGCTAATTTTTTGATTTTTTTTTTTTGTAGAGATGGGGTTTCTCTATGTTGCCTAGGCTACTCTCAAACTTCTGGGCTCAAGTAATCCATCCACCTTGGTCCCCCAAAGTGCTGGGATTACTTGAGAACATTGCACCTGGCTGAATTCTCTTTTTCATCGTGAAGACCCCCCAGTGAAATGAATAAGTGAGAGACTTTGAGGCTGAGGTCATCATGGGTGTGAATTCTGCCCTAGCATTACACAGCTGTGCGATACCACATCAAGGCACTGCCTCTCTCCTAGGCAGAGTATCCTGATCCATGAATGAGAGCTGTGAGGTGGTTGTGAGGATTCCACTGGGTACAGCATAAAGTGACTTACAGCAGTGTCTGGAGATGGTAATGCAAAGGAAATGGTAGTTGAATATGAACCTATGCAGTTTCCATGGGCAGGCACTATGTTCTTTTCTGGTTTGAAATCTTTGCTTGCTGGGCTTTGTACCCTTTTCCCCCCCCATTGGTCAGGATCTTGCACATCCTTCAAGGCTGGGCTGAACACTTCCCTCTTTTGTGCCAACTTTCCTTATTACCTGAATACTCAATGATCAGTCCAACCTCTGAATTCTCATTGTCTTGTATTATGTCTTTGATAGTTTCTTCTGCTCCTATTTTATTTTTTTGTTTCTCTTTTTCTAGTAGTCCCACTAGATGGATACTAGATCCACAGACTGGTCTTTTTTCTATCATCTTTTTTTCCTTTCTTGTTTCTTGGATCTATTTTTCTGGGAAGCCATCTTAATTTTATTCTCCCTTATAATGAATTCTTTTGTTTGCAGTCATTTAAAAATTTCCAATAGTTCTTTATTTTGGTCTCTAATTTTTCCTCTTGATATAGCATTTTGTTTTTGTTTTATGGGTATAATTACTTATTAGAGTTTCTTTTTTTGAGTTCTACAGCCTGTTTTATTTTTATGTTGGTAGGAATCATTTACAAAATTGTCTCTATTCTGACATAACTGGTTATCCTTGTCCTTTCAAGTTGAAGTGTGAGGCAATAACAGGTCACGCATGTGGCCAGGACTGTCAGCTACATGGCTTTGCCTCTGGGAGATTAAGAACATCCTAAATGCCAGGATACAAAGATGTTTTAGAGGGACCATTTAATTTGTTTTAAGGAGGACCCTCTGATGATTAGACTGGGGAGCAAGGTGGGGTGGGTGGGTGAGATGTCTGCTTTCCAGGTGTTCTGAGGGAGGACAGCGGGGCAGAGCAGCAGAAGTCCACATCTTCATCTCACTGCCTTCATCATTCCTTCTGTTTCTGATTGATGAGCCATATCAGGATTTGCCAGAGTAGATGGGCTTTTTCCTGGAATATGTTCCCTCCCATGCAGACTCAAGGCCGTGGTTCCTCTGATCTACTCCATCTTACTGTGATTTCATCCATCTTTCAGTCATTTTTTTTTGAATTTTCATCCAGTGACAGAACCTCCCTTTATTGTAGGGGGTTAATATCTTTAAAAAATTTCCTGATGCCATTTTAATGAGAAGTCAGCTGGGAGAGTAATTATTATGATGATTTTTGAGTTGGAGTCTCACTCTGTCACCCAGACTGGAGTGCAGTGGCACACTCATGCCACCGCAGTCTCAACCTGCTGGGCTCAGGTGATCCTTCCACCTTAACCTTTCAAGTATCTGAAACCAAAGGTGGGTATTGTCACGCCCAGCTAATTTTTGGATTTATTGAAGAGATGAGGTCTCACCCAATTGCCCAGTCTGGTCTTGAACCCCTGGACTCAGGCAATCAATCCTCTCACCTCCACCTCCCAAAGTGCTGACATTACAGGTGTGAGTCACTGCACCCAGTGAGAGAGGAATTAATCACACGCTTTAAAACTTGCATTTAGAGCTGGTATTCCCAATTGTATATTACTTATTTAACTAGCTATTCAAATCAGGATAGTTTTCTATTTATGGGACTAGATTTTTTAAAATGCACAACTAGATTTTAATTTAGTATGGGGGAAAGAATCATGTTTTATTAGTTGTTTATTTTATGGAGATTAACCCAATATCTTTTATGTGGTACTTGCTCAATTAATGTCTATTAGCTGAGTTGGCTTTTACATTCAAGCTCTGCCACATTTCTTTTTGTTTCACATTTTTATCTGTCCTCAGGAATGTGATTTTTCATAGAACTGACTCAAACATCTGGAGAGCCATTGGATCTCTGTTCGATGGCCTTTTCTATTTTTAGTCTTGACTATGCACTTCAGAAGGATTTGAAAGAGATGAGAAAAATATTGTAAGTGCTCTATGTGGAGAGATTTCATATTCTGTAACTTGTCTTCAAAGTTTTAGTCTTCTTGGCTTACTTTCCTTCCACGTAAACACATAACTTGGGTGTTTTATTATCCCTTATTTCTTGCCTTCTTTTTTTTTTGACTGGGGAATATAGGTTATTTCCTCTTGTAGTTTTCAGAATTTTCTGAGTTAAGGGCAGTCTTTCCTTCCTTCCTCATGACTGTGATGGGGATGTGCACATGGATGTGCACACTTGCCTGTGACTCCTTCCCACTCTAAGTGTACTCTAGTATATGTTGGACATTTTTTTTCTTCAAAAGAAAACCAAGTTGGTGATTTCAGCTCAACCAAATAAAGACCATCAAGCAGAGTGCATGACATGGTCCTTATGTTCCATAGGTCACATTTTTGGCAAATAGCTGTATCCTGTAACTATCAAGCCCATGATGTCTAGCTTACCATCAAATGCATGGCATTTTCTTGGCCTTAAAATGTTCCATCTTGATTAAAACTGGAGGAAAAAGAGCCATTCTTCCTCATTGTCAATGAATAATTCAAAAAAAGGTACATCATGGAGACTTTTCTCACTTGACAAGAGAAGAGGAGAAATTACCTGCCCTGCTGGGATCTCTGGGGAGAGACAGCTGGTCCAGGATATAAGCAGCTCATGAGGAAATCTGGGAGATTCCTTTCTGCATTGTATTGTGTACTTGAGAAAATTCATTGTAATTTTTTCTGTGCTTTAGTAATCAATAAAACTACCCCAATTAGTTCACAATATCTATTCAACATATTTTTTGCACAGAGTAAAATTTAACAAAATACATAATTCAACAAATTTAGAGTTAGACAATATAGTAGAAAGAACATTGATTTTTTGGGGGGGCTAAGAAAGACATAACTCTGAATAGTAACCCAGCATCATTTTCTATCTATCTATCTATCTATCTATCTATCTATCTATCTATCTATCATCTATGTATCTATCATCTGTATTTTTAAGAGACAGAATCTCACTATGTTGCTCAGGCTGGTCTTGAACTCCTGGGCTCAAGCAATCCTGCTGCCTCAGCCTACTGAGTCTCTGGGATTACAAATGTGAGCCACTATGCCTGCCTTGGATTTATCTATTACTGTGGTAAATATATATAACATGCAGTTTACCATTTCAGCATTTTAGAGGTGTGGCATTAACATGGCATTAAGTATATTCCAATGTTATGCAACCATTCGCCACTATCCATTTCCAGAACTTTTTAACCATCCACACCCACTAAACACTCACTCACCATTGCTCCCTATAATAGAGGTATTATATTTTTTGTCCAAATGAATGTGCTTACTCTAGGTACCTCAGTGAATCATGCACCATTTGTCTTTTTGTGTTTGGCTTATTTCATTCGTCATAAATATTTTCAAGTTTCATCCGTGTTGTAACATAAATCAGAATTTTATTCCTTTTTAAGACTTAATAGGAGTCCCTTGTTTGAATGTACCACATTTTGTATATTCATTCATCTGTCCATGGGTTGTTTCCATCTTTTGGTTACTGTGAATAATGCTGTTATGAACATTAGTATACTTATATCTGTTTGTGTTCCTGCTTTCACATCTTTTGGGTATTTATCCAGAAGTGGAATTGCTAGATCTCATGGTAATTCTATGTTTAACTTTTTGAGGAACCACCAAACTGCTTTTCACAGCATCAGCACATTATTTTACAGATGAGAAAAATGGGGCTTAGAGAGGTAAGTTACTAGGTCCAGATCACATAGCGGGCCTCTAACGAGTTATGAAATTGAGGTATGTAATGTGCCCAAATGATGCTTCCCATAAACAAAATCTCAGTAAATGTTTATTCTCTTCCCTTCCTTTTTTGTTGGTAATGGAGATATACTTGCTGAAAGTTTCAATTTACTTGCAAGTCCACACTCTTTCATTTTCTTAATAGAGATCACAAGAGCAAACAGCTCCCCTAATCTTGGCTAAAATGATTCAAGAACCTTCTCACACCTTGGAAGTGCATGCTTCTTTCAGACAGCTCATCTGCTAATTACAAATCATTGTTCTTTCTCCACAATCTTTCTCCAGGTGGACTTCGGTGGCTGTAATTAAAATAGTTTGAGAGTCATGAGAGTAGTGGAATTGCTGTGGAAATTATTGGGACACAGAATTTTCACAAATGAAGACTGATCTGGCCTCTCCTCAATCCCAACACAGGGTGGAGGTAGTGAGATAACACCACATGTAGACAGGCCGAGTAGGAGGGAACCTGTAATGTGTGTGAGGTTGAATTCAGAGGCTGGGTTGACCTTTCATTGACACTAGCCCACTCCGTGGCATTAACCTTCATACTTTCCTTCTAGTTGACAAGTGGCCCTTCTTCTCTGCCCTCATTCTCCAACACCTGTCTCTGGTTGGCTGTTGGTCGTTTGGGTTGGTATGATTGGAAATCAAGCTGATACCACTCCCAGGAGTCCTGACAGTGGAATAAAAGGCATATTCCAGAACTGCCAACAGGCTAGTGAGGGTGGGTCGGTCTCCCACGGTGCTACAGAATTATGCCTCTAGGACAGTCACTTTGGGTGTTGAAGTCTGGTTTTAGCCTCAGGGTTTACCCATTTGGGCAGTTAGAATGGAGGCTGCTACTGTGGGAAGGACAGTCTGGGAGAAGTCAAGCCTTAGGGTGTCTTCAGTTCTCTCCTTGCTGGGCCAGGAGGAAATTTTTTCCTGAAAAAGTGAGAATCACCAATTTAAAACACTCTCAGCCAAGAGTTTGGGAAGACAAGGGCTGGTGAGAAGAGGAGGTAAGGAATTCCTTTTGGACTTTGGAGAAGACATCAGTAAACAGAAGCTCACACACACACACACACACACACACACACACACACACACACACGCACACACCATGCACGCTGGGGATGCAGGAAAGTGTCCAGCAGGTGTAGTCCCAGGCTGTCCACAAGATGGCGCAAAAACCTTGCTCACAGCCTGTCCAAGGGAAACGCCTCTGAAGAGTGAGCTGTAGCTGGTGCCAGACTCTCCTGGTAAACCAATCAACTGATTTAGAGAGTAGGATGAAGCCTTCACCGCGTTGAAAATACCCTGGACATTTTAAGCACTCTGACTGAATATTGGATTAAAAATGGGTTGAGTCTTAATAAATGAAATGAAATGACAAATGTGTACAAAAGCTCTTTGTATGGTGCCAGCCTGGACAAGAGATCTGTGTCAGACATGAGGCGCAAAAGAAGACCTGGGTAAGACGCAGTGTGTGGTGACGCAGAGCACCTCCTGCTTCTAGAGAGCCTTGAAGGCTAACTGGGGGTTCAGCCGTTCATCACGCTGGGCATTTGCTGTGGACAGCGGTCATGTGCATGAAGAGTAGTAAAAAAAGTCCCAGCTTTTACAGAGCTTGTATCAGACAACAAATCAGATACAGAAAGTCATGTGTGTGCCAGATAGTGATAAGGACTGTGGGAAGAGCCAGGCACGGTGGCTCACGCCTGCTAGCCCAGCCTTTGGGAGGTGGAGGCGAGAGGATTGCCTGAGCCCAGGGGTTCGACACCAGCCTGGGCAACTTGGTGAGACCTCGTCTCTACAATAAATAAAAAAATTAGCCAGGCGTGGTGGTGTGTGCCTGTAGTTCCAGCTACTTAGAAGGCTGAGGTTGGGGGATTGCCTGAGCGCAGCAAGTCGAGGCTGTGGGGACTGTGAGCATGCCACTGCGCTCTAGTCTGGGTGACAGAGTGAGCCTCCAACTCAAACAAACAACAAATAAATAAATAACTGTGGGAAAAATATTAAAGAAAACAAGTGGAGGTGGGGGGCTATACTTTTAAATAGTATGCCCACGGAAGACCTCTCTGAGACGGTGACTTTTCAGAAGACCTGATGGATTGACGGTGCAAACCATGGGATTTTAGGCCCAGGGGTTGGAAGGGCCCTGGAGGACTCAGGGAAGACCAAGGAGGTCTGTGTGGCTGCCAGGGCAGTGTGAAGGGGGAGGGCAGGATATGAATCAGAGAGAATCTGCTGGGGGAAGAGCCAGGGATTTTGGAGCAGAAGGGATCCCAGGAAACCTTGCTAGATAGTGTAAGGACTTTGGCCTTTACTTTGGGATTGGTGGAAGCTGTGGAGGCTCTGAAGAGAGGCGTGGCGTGACTCGACTGCATTTGAGAAGGATTGCTCCGGCTCATGCACTAAGAAGGGCACACGAGCAGGAGCAGGGAGACCAGGTAGGAGACGACTGCCACATCTTAGGTGAGAGATGGCAGTGGCTGGGGCCAAGGGGGCGACAGCAGAAGTGGAGAGATGTGGTTAGATTTGGGGTGTCTTCGGAGCTCACAGATTTGAAGGTAGATTAAGTGAGGGTTTGGGAGGTAGAGAAGGGTCAAAGATGGCTTCAGGGTTATTTCCCTGAGCAGCAGGGTGGATGGGATGCCTGTGAACTGAGATGAGTTGGAGGAACAGGTTTTTTGGGGGAAATGACCAGGAACTCCGCTTGGGCTATGCTGAGTTTGGGATGCCACGTGGAGATGTTTAGATCCATGAGCTTAGAATTCAGGGACGGGGTTCAGGCTAAGATACACATTTGGGAGTAGCAGGTCTGTAGACGACCGTGAAGGCATGGGCTGGAGTGAGAAATGGGTAGAGGAGAGATGAAATCCAAGGATGGAGCCTGGGCGTGTGCCCATGTTTAGAGGATGGGGAGGGGTGGAGGAGCCAGCAGAAGACGGGCCAGTGAGAAAACCCAAGCCTGAAAAACGTGGTGTCCTGGAAACCAAGGAAGAAAAAAGGCCAAGGAGAGGGGAGAGGTCTCAACCCTAGCACAGCCGATGTCTAGGGCTGGATCATCCTTTGTTGTTGAGGACTGTCCCATGCATTGTGGGACACTTAGTCGTGCCCCTGTCTTCTATCCACTAGAGGCCAGTAGCACCACCCTCCCCGCTGTGACAACCACAAATGTCTCCAGACATTGCTACAAGTCCCCTGAAGGACACACTAGCCTCCGGTTGAGAACCACTGCTCTAACTCAAGTCCTGAAAGAGCTCAACTTCTGGTGAAGGGAGCTCTGCTAGGTAGGGGCAGGGGAAACTGCTGGAGGGGCTGATACATTTGATTTGAACTTTGAAAGTTGGGTCGACTGTTGACAGAGAGTAGCTTCAGTAGAGCGGGAAGGCAGTTCAGCCAGGGAAAAATCTCTGAAGCTTGACAAATGTGGAGACCAATGTCTGCTTTTGGAGTCATAGAAATAGTTATCGTTTTTATCATCTCTTGCCTTAGGCACAGTCATGGTTTCCATGACATCTGTCTTTCCAATAAAGGAAGACTGGAGGTTAAATGATTATTTTCTCCAAAATATAATTTAGGGAGATTTAGGCATGACAATGCATGTTATACCACTTTAAAACTGTAATTTAAAGAAAAAATACTGCTCCCCTGTCCTCCTCCCTTCTCCCACCTCCTGCCTCTGGCAGCTTTCCAAATAATATATGAGAAACTTGTCTTTACTCCAGTTTCTAGATACGAGATCAGATAGTTTTTTTACTCCATTGGAATATAAAAATAATTTATTGCTTGGCTTAAATTTGATTCAGTCTTTCCTTTCCTTCAAAACACACACACACACACACACACACACACACACACACAGAGAGAAATGAAATATAAAGCTCTATTTTTTTCAATATCTACTCTATGGGTGCATTAGGAGGTTTTGCTGGGATTTTTTTCTGGATGGTTAGCCAATATGTCCAGAGGACAAACTCATGTTGCCAGTATAGGAATCTCAACAGAAAGTCTTCAGGGTGAGAAGGGGTAAACTGGGTTCCACTTTGAGAGGAGGGAGGTTCTGATATGACTTAGAGTACAGCCCAATTTAAGTAGGAAGTGTCAAGATTTTGGAAGAAGGGAGGGACTTTCAAAGTAGAGGAGCTGGGAGCTCCTGGGCGGGTAGAAAGGAATGGCGATCAGTGTTACATTATGTTCTTGGAACTGCTGGGTGAGCTTCCTGATGGCAAGTTACAAGGAAGAGAATTAATGAACTTGACATTCAGATGCAGGCCCGATTAATCTGGGCATGAAAATGGCTGATTTCAGGGGTTCTTGAGGCTGTTTGCTCATCACAATCATCAAGGATACATGAAAGGACAAGACTCTCCCTAGAGATTCTGGGTCCCGCCATAAGGGGTTAGCTCAATCCAGCTGCAATTTGTAAAAGTTTCTCAGGTGATCCTTACTAACCCTGGACCCTGCATTGCCATTTGGGAATTTTTTGCCCAATTTTAATTAGAAATGAAGGAGCTCCAGGTCTAAGACAATGAAGAGGTTCTGAAACTTTGTGAACCTGACTTTTTTTTTAAGAAAGTCAACAATTTGGTATCTAAATGAAGATGGTAAAATCTGAACAGACACATGGCTGAGAAAATGGATTTTTGACTTTTTGTTGTAAGGAGACTTCTGCTGAGCATGTGGCAAACTTTTCCCTTCCTGTTTTATCCTTCCACGTGTCTTAGCAAGGAGCACTATCATCCAGTACGATGGTGCCCTGGAAAGGACGCAAGTGCCTGGGTCAAAACCAGTAGCTGAGACTCTGCTTGCCCGAGCTTTATGTATATTGATGTGTGTTTGTCATTCACATGAAGTGATAGTGGCTTCATGCCTTTTTTGAAGTCTCTCAGCCTCAAAGAAATGCCCATCTCTCATAGTACCCTCTTCAGAGTGACCCTGGGGAAAGCTGAGAGTTTCCCAATGAATGGTTGCTGCTTCTCCATCCCTTTTCATTAATAAGTAAGCGAACTCAGATAGCAGAGGATGACTGCCCTGTGTCTGCCTTCTCTGTTTTTATGGCAACGTCCCAGCACCAATCCAAGAGATCCTGCTCTGTCAGCAATGGAAAGAACAAGGCAAATGGAGGATTCAAAGGTCTTGGCTTGTTTGGGAACCATAAACATACATGATGTGTGATATTTAAAAAGTGTTTTCTCTGTACAATTTTAATGGCTCCCTGCTAGGTCCTAACTACCCTCCATAAAGAGTTGCCTTCTAAGCACGCAGGCAGAGATCTGTGCATATGACCAGCCCATCTGTGGTCTTCCTCCTTTTTTTTTAAGAAAGTCAACAATTTGGTATCTAAATGAAGGTGGTAAAATCTTCAGGAATCCTTTTTTCTCTCCCAAGATGGAGTAATGACTTCAAAGTGGTTCATACTCTCTAAAGACAGATGGTTCAGTTATAAGAAATTTCAGAGGCGAATAAAACTCATCATGATATTAGCTGATTTCGGTTAGTGCTTCATCAGGAACTAGACACCACATGAAACCTTTGCATGCCTCATCTCATTTAATTTTCTCAACAATCATAAGATGTAGGTATTGTTATTATCAGCCTTTTACAGATGAGTAGAACTGAGACTCAGAGGGGTTAAGAAACTTGCTTGAGGCTGGTAAGGGGCAGAGGCAGGAGTCAAGCAAGGTCTGCTTAACTATGAGTTTATGTTACTAAAACATCTTTGCTATGCTGCCTGTATGAGCTTTAATACAATCACTGCACAGCAAGGGCATTGAATTCACATGGAGTTTGGTCAGTATGGATTCCTACACATCTCACCGTGAACTCCCATCTGAATGTAAAGACTGCTGACTTCAACATGACTGTTGTGGGAGCAGAGGAGGAAGAAGAACACAAGAGGATAAAATTCTTTATTCCTCCTGCCTTGCTGCATCTTCCTATTCCCGTATAAAGGATCTATCAAAGAATAAAATAACTCATCTTGTTTTTATCATCTAATCGCTCCAGGAAATCAAGTAAAAGATCAAATCCTAAACACATCAATATTATTAGTCATCACCATCAAGGGCTTTAGCCCATTAGGTAACATCAAGCTCCTGACATGTCAGTGATTTCTTAATGAGCAGCTTGTGACTCATAGCCAAAGAAGGGAAGAGAAGCTCCGAGACCCTGTCACCGTCCTAATTGCCAACTGAGTTGCTCTCAGAGGGCACGCTCTGTGGATTCCGAAAACCTCATACTGCCACCAGCCATTTCATGATCACTCAGGAAACTTTCAAATATCTTAAAAGATGTTACTTTCCTGTGTTATTTCCACTAATGAGACCTGAGGGCAAGGCGACCTTGTCTTCTTTTTTCAGAAACTCCATCTTTATCCTTTACTGGCTGCTATTTATTGCCACAGGGCTGTCTTCACTTCTCCTTATTTCTCTGAAATGTCTTCTTCAATTTTAAGTGCTTTATTTCTACCTCTCTCAGAGAAGCAGCAATACTTCAGGCTCAAGACAGTGTATTTGGGTACAGTTTGATGCCTGCAGGGTGAACCTCACCTTTTAGGACAGGCTTGGGCCCTGGGCATACCTGCTGCATCCCTCCAACTGTGCAGCCAATGGGGAGTGGGCTGTATAAGATGAAAAGACCTGTTTTTTCATCCTCAGGGTGTTTTTGACCCAATGTGGAGAAAAAGAAAAGTATACCAAATAAACATGATGCAAGGAAGAATAAAAGGAATGTCTTAAGAAAGATTTTTTACCAAAGTGCTGGTCAACTGAGCAATGATGAGGTTCTTAAATCTTGAAAGAAGAGTCTCACCTCTTATAAAGGGTTGTGGCCTGCAGGCAGCCATTCTGACATGCTGGGAAGTGCAACCAGAAGCCAGAAACCAGAGAAGTGGAAAGAATAAAACAAGAATTTATGCTGAGAGGGGCGGTCAAATACTCATATTCAACAGGTTGTAGGAAGACCTATGAATATTCAGAAAGGAGAGGCATGAACATGCATGGTAGACTAACATGTGTACAACATATGTCCCATGTTCACTTAAGGGTGGAGTCATGTCATTTACATGAACTGCAATCATAAAAGGTGAAGTAGAGAACTTGAAGTCCCTCTGTGTGCAGCCTCCATAGACTGGCCAGACCACTTTGTCATTGTCATCGGTGGTCTCTTATCAGGAAGAAATGCTGGTGTTGTGTCGAAACCATAGAAGGAAGGGGCAGCATCAAGTGGTTGGCTGATACCTGTGGAGTCGTTTAGAAGGGCTGGTTCCCGTTTTTTAACCCTTAGGGAAGAAAGCCAAATGGTGGTTAGTGAGAAAGTGGGGATAGTGAGGCAGTTTTTAAGATTTCTCTGGGGTCCCCTTGGCCAAGACGGGGTCCATTTAGTCAGTTAAGGGCTTGGGATTTTATTTGTCATGCTATAGAAATTAAGAGAAGAAAATGGTATTTTCATACAGACAATGTCCTTCGGATGCACTGCACAAGTCCCCGGCTTTCAAAACTCGTATCCAGGAACTAAATACACTATTAACCCTGAACTCAACCTGATTCCAATTCTCTCCTACAACCCAAGTTGTTTCACTTAACCATAGGTGTTTATTAGCATTGCCCCTGTTTCATTCAACTCCTTTCTTTTCTGCATTTGGCATGGTGACCCTAAAGGTCACCTGGTTGTCTAGTTCAGAAAGGTAAATGTTCTCTCTTTAGGAAGAAACAGCCAATGGGCCTGGAACATTCTTCCCACGGGTCCCCAGCTTTCTGTGGATTCTGACCGTGGTGCCTGGATATGATATTCAATGTACCTTACATGGATATTTGTTGCTTCTTCAGCAAGTTTTGAAATCACTCAAATACTTCTAAAACTTGTAAAAAAAATGCATTTTCTGTGTACATTATTTCTACTAATGAGGCTGAAGTGTCTTTCCCCTCTATCATCCTGTCTCCATCTTTCTTTATCTGTGTCAATCTAAAATAATCAAAAGGAGCAAAATCCAGTTTTAAAGACTTTACTCAAGTGAAAAACTGAAATAGCCACCCAGGAGACACAGACTCCAGAGAAATGGAATCAGTGCTCTGAAGTCAAAAGTTACATTCTTGCTTGTATAGGCAAAAAACCAGAGAAGTTTAGTAGGATTATGACATTTTCTATGCAAGACTGGTTTATGAGTTAAAACAATTTAATCAGTTATAGTTTGTTTTTTTTTCTTCAGCTTGTTTTCATATCCCTCCCAATTTAGAAGAGTATATTTTACATTCCCTCTTAAGACGATGTGATAGCCATGAAGTTTTTTGTGAGAAAGGGTAAGAGGGAAGTTGATCTACACTGAAGATCAACAGCGAAGAGGGAAGAGGTCTTCTCTGGCATTGTTTAGTCATTTGCAATATTTTACAAAAGAGTGTTGATAAGGAAGAAATATAATCAGTGAGATGATGGTTACAGTTACCTAGGTTACTGCTGCCTGTCACTTAACTCAGGCCCCATAATCACATTTCTTTAAAATTCAAAATAACTTAGCGTCCCAACAGTTTAGATTTTTGAATTCCATATTTTCACATCTGGGAGTCACTGAGAGCTACTCCCAACTGTCTCCTTGTTCCTTCTTATTCCATTTCCTCCCCTTCTCTGAATTCTTTTTCCCAGTCTCCTTTGCTGCTTGCCTCATCCTTACCTGCTCATCCTTAAGTGTTGAAGTCATCAGCACTTGCTTCCTGACTCTGCCTCTGTCTTTGAACCCACCTGTGCCTTTCAGTCATTTCCCTAGTTGAGTCCCCCATTGCTTTTCCCCTTACTTTGTAAAAACTGAAGTAGGACTTAGTTACACTGAAGTGCACACTTCTTTAGAAGTGCAAAATGTTTCTTAAAAAAAGAGAGAGAGAAAGATCACACTTCTTATCTATTATATGATGAATTTTTGCCTGTGTGTACACCTATATAGTTGCCACCTAAATCAAGGTTAGAGCATTTCCAATCTCCAGAAATGCTCCTGTATAGAGCTGCCCAACCAGTAGCCCACGAGGGAGACTCCATTCTTTATTCTGATTTCTATCACCATGGGTTAGCTTTGCTGACTTTTGGACTTAATATAAATGGAATCATACAGTATCTACTCTTTTATGTGTACTTTCTTTCACTGAACATTATGTCTATGAGATGCACACATTATGTGTATTAGCAGATTAGCAGCTTTTTTTTTTTTTTAAGAAAGTGTCT
The DNA here is from genome assembly GCA_963574415.1 of Tarsius wallacei. Taxonomy (NCBI): domain Eukaryota; kingdom Metazoa; phylum Chordata; class Mammalia; order Primates; family Tarsiidae; genus Tarsius; species Tarsius wallacei. The sequence continues at coordinate 47,187 of CAUYQG010076941.1, read as the reverse complement.
CACTCTGTTGTCTAAGCTGGAGTGTAATGGTGCAATCCCAGCTCACCACAGCCTCAGTCTCTTTTTTTTTTCTTTATTGAGTAGGAGTCTCACTATGTCACTCAGGCTAGAGTGCAGTGGCATACTCAGGGCCACCACAGCCCAGCAGGTCCAAGTAGCTGAACTATAGGCACATGCCACCACATCCAGCTAATTTTTTGATTTTTTTGTAAAGATGAGGTCTACCAAGTTGCCCAGGCTGGTCTCAAACCCCTGGGCTCAGACAAACCTCTCATCTCCATCTCCCAAAGTGCTGGGATTACAGATGTGAGCCACCATGCCCAGAAGCCTCAACCTCTTGAGGTCAGATGATCCTTCTGCCTCAGCTTCCTTGAGTAGCTGGGACTATAGGCATGCACCACTAAGCCTGGCTAATTTTTGTATTTTTGGTAGAGATGAGGTCTCACTATGTTGCCCAGGCTGGTCTCAAACTCCTGGGTTCTAGTAATCCTCCCACTTCAGTCTCCCAAAGTGTTAGGATGACAGGCGTGAGCCACCATGCCCTCCCCTGTGCTTTTTAATTTAAGTGATTTCAGATACTCCCTCCTGATAGTATTGTCTCATGAGCATGAGAACTGCAGTAATGGGGAGGAGGAAAATTACAGATAGAAATATAAATAACACCAAATCTGCTGACTATAGTGGCTTGGGAATTCCAAGGGAGTTTGAGGATTTTGAGACAATCTCAGGCAGTGATGAGTCTTTGGTAAAGTCTAGCCAGAATTGTTTCCAGCCAGATGATCCTTTGAGTCCAATGGTACTATAAAATTGTGGGAAGTTGTTTTCCTGGGAGAGGGCAATGTCCACATGTCAGTGTCCAGTGCCCTGGTGTCGTTGAACAACCTGATAACTTAGACTGGCACTGCTTATTTTGAGCAGAGACGGGAACTTGTCCTCCTGGGACCTGTAAGTTCCTGTGAGAAGCCAGTGGATTTGTCTATGCACCAGGCACTTAGACTGCATGAATACTGTATTTTACAAATGTATTTACTGCTACTTTTGTGATCTGCATAGATGCTCTTATAATTAGTACACATACTCGCACATACATTAAAAGTATCATTGACTTCATTGCTTCCTGCTATTTAGATAGTTTTAAAAATAAAGCAACAGGAAAAGTATGACAACATTCATGTAGAAGGGTTTTGGAAACTTTCTGGTGTTTAGTAAGATATGGTCTTTTATACTAGAAAGGTTGGAAACCTTTATTATACCTAGAAAGTGTCTATGGCTTCTAAAGTGTTGTTGGATGTTGAACAAATGAGGAGATGGGGCTCCCAGGAGATTAGGTGACTAGACAAAGGTCTCACTGCAGCTAATGGAAAAACTGTGTTGGTCTCATGGCAGCAAGGAGGTCTAAGCTTTATCCCTAACGTTTTGCATAGATAATGGCTCCTGGGGAACCATCCCCACCCCCTTATGTGTTTTTGTAATTAGGCTTTCCTCCTTGGACACCGCATTCTCCCGTAAATCACTGAAGATTTTAGGGCTTACACTGCAAACAAGATATTTTGTCATAGTGCAGAAGTTAGGTTTTAGGAGCAAATTCTATATCTTAAATAAAAGTGTGATTGCTTTTTAGTGATTTGATTTGAGAAATTTGGAGGGTTATTCATGCATAGCTTAACTGGTAATTGCCTAGCAGTCTGGTGTGGATCCAGTTCAGTCTCTAGAAAAGGGGTTCCCAACTCCTGGACCGTGGACTGGAACCAGTCTGTGGCCTGTTAGGAATCTGGCCACAGTTGAGGGGGCAAGAGGAGCTCCTTCTGCTTTCTGTCAGATCAGCGGTGACATTAGATTCTCATAGGAGCCGAACCCTATTGTAAATAGCACATGTGAGCGATCTAGGTTGCGTGCTCCTTATGAGAATCTAATGCCTGATGATCCCCTCTGCCCCTGCCCCTGTCTGTGGAAAAACCATCTTCCACAAAACCAGTCCCCAATGCCAAAAAGGTTGGGGACCACTGCTTTAGAAGGAGCAGCCTTGACCACCACCTCCCCATATTCCCCATCCTCAGCCCCTGGTGACTACCATTCTACTCTCTATTTTTATGACTTTGAATTTTTAAGATTCTACATATAGCCATGCAGTATTTGTCTTTCTCTGTCTTACTTATTTCACTTAGCACAATGTCTTCCGGGTTCATCCAAGTGACTGCAAGTGGCAGGATTTCCTTCTATTTTTTTTTATGGCTGAATGATATTCAATTGCATGTATATATGTATATATGCATATGGATGTATATATGTATATATACACGCATACATATGTATATATCCATGCATATATAAATTGTTTACACCAAAATTTATCTGCTCATGGATGGCCACTTAGGTGGCTATTGTTTTTTTGTTTGTTTTTTGGAGTCAGAGTCTCACTCTGTTGCCCAGGCTGGAGTGCAGTGGCACGCTCACGGCCACCACAGCCTCCACCTGCTGGGCTCAGGCAATCCTTCTACCTCAGCCTTCCAAAAAGCTGGAACTACAGGCATGCACCATCATGCCTGGCTAATTTTTCTTGATTTATTGTAGAGATGAGGTCTTGCCAAGTTGCCCAGGCTGGTCTTGAACCCGTGGGCTCAGGCAATCCTCTCACCTTGGCCTCCCACAGTGCTGGGAGTATAGGCGTGAGCCACTGTGCCTGGCCTGGTGGCTATTGTAAATAGTGCTGCGGTGAACATGGAACTGCAGCTATCTCTGAGCTACTGATTTCATTCTCTCTCTCACACACACAAAATGGCAAGTAGGAGAGATGATAGATGTAGGAACTAATTTGATTGTGGCAATCATTTCACAGTATATACATCCATCAAAGCATCATGTTGTACATCTTAAACTGATGCAATTTTATTAGTCAATTATACCCCAATAAAGCTGGAAAAAATAAATAAAAGGAGCATCCTGTCAGCTCTCTCTGTGGGGCGGCCTGACCTAACAGAGCCACTCTCTGGCCAATGTGCATGTGTGTGTCCCTGCTGGAGGCCGTCTTCTTCCTGACTAGGGGAGCTGGTTCTCATGAGACATTGCTATCCTTGGGGGAATATCTGAAGTGGCTTCTGCAATGTTCAAAGGCTTCTGCGACAACCTCCAACCCACCTCTAGCCCTTCTACCTAATTCAGCTCCAAAGAGTATCCTGAGTTCTGTCTTCTGTGCCTAAGGGTGTCTCCAGGCACTACAGAGCCCCTGGGCCTTTTCTACTCGTGTATTAAGTCTGTGTTCACAGAGTGAGGCACATCCAGTGGAGAAAAAGAACCTGCTCTCAGCTTCATCTGCAGAACTGGGCCTCTTTAGTCTGTTACAAAACAGATCACCCATACAAATTGCTTGGAAAAAGATTGAGAATAGGGGACAAAATCAAAACAAAGCAAGATAAGACAAAAGACAAATCTAGGATAGGGTATGGAAGGCAGCATGTTTCTATTTCTGGTTCTGGGGCTCAGACATTAATTTAAGGGAATTTTTTAAAGACTTAAAATTTCTTTGTTGTAAGATTAAAGAGAATTTCCCATATAAAATAGAATTAAAAGCTAGGGTTTAAAGGGGGCAACACGATCAGCTAGTTTTCTTCCACTGGCTGCATCATCGATATCTTTGAATCCCAGGATTTAAGATGAAACAACTTCTAAGAATTCTTGTCCTTTCAAGCCCTGTTTCTGCAGGGACACTGAGGCCACAGGGAAATCCAGAGGCCACCTGTTTGGCTGGTGAAGGGCACTTTAACCTTTGGCTCTGGGTGTAATCACTTTGCTTTTCACACATGACCTGGCAGAACTGATGCAACCTCAGCACCTCACACAAACAACTCGCATTTGCAACAGACTGTACTGTGTTTTTCATCTCTTTTTGCTTTTGCTTTTCCTTCTAATCTTGAAGGTGGACTTGCCTGTTTGGAAAGTATCGGAGAACAAAAGAGTCTTGAAGCCATAACAGGACAGCCTGCAAAGGGATCAGGCTGTATTTTGATTAAAATGAAGATTTTGAAGCCTTGTTTATCTATCTGGGTTCCAATTAAAAAAATGTAACCGTCAGTAGACATCTCCTGATCCCAAGAAGCACACATGATGAGTTCTGGGTCACTCACCTTCCCACGGCGTCCTCCGTGTTCCCAGAGCTTTTGTTGCTCTTAGCAAGTCTTAACAAAAACCACTTCCTCTGGATGGCTGCCCCTGGCTCCTGTTTGCGAGTCTTCCCAGCTGCCCTTTTAAAGTGCTCCGACCATCCACCACTGTCCCACTGCCTGCCTCCCCACTACCTGCTCCCTTAAAAACTTGACCTCACCTGTCCCCTCTTAAAGGTGAGGAGTAGCTACAGGTGGAGAAATACCTAGCGTTATGCTTTTTTTTTTTTTTGACTTTCAGTACATCTGAGTGCTTCATTTAAGGAGGACATCAACTTTGATCTTTCCTTTCAGCAAAGTGCTTTAAATGTGAAAGAGTCTTTTCACAGAGCTCGGGACCTCTTTGCATCACAACCTTGGAGCCATTTCTGTGTAGCAGAGAGACCCTGCTCACCCCACAACACACATAGCATTGACGGCCTTCTCTTTGAGGCTGATGCATGTCTCTGACTCTCTCTAACCTTGAACTTTCAGCGTTGTCTTTTTTGCTGGCCACCCTACAGCCTGATGAGCTGATGTGTATAACGATAATGGATGGATGTGTATAACGATAATGCTCATTGCTACGTGGCTGACTTTGTCCCATGCAAGAGCAATGGGATTGATATCAAGGATAAAAGCTGGAGCACTGGAGTCAACATGCCTGAGAAGAATCGGGGATTACTAGCTGTGTAATCTTGAGCAAGATAATTAATGGCTCTGTGCCTCCCCTCCGCTTTCTTCTCTGAAAAATGGGAGTAGTAACATAATCTACTTATGGAATCCTTAAAATAATTACACGAGACAGAACCTATTAAGAATTTAAGATAGTTTGTGGCATATAGTAAATAGTCAAAAATGTTAGCTAGTAGTCAAAATAGAAGTAGTGAGAGATGAAATTACATTTATAAATATCACTCAAGTCTGTAGACTCCCAATGTGTCTGAGATATTCCGTCATCACTATCCAAATCTAGTTACTACTTGTACCAAGTAAGAAAATGTCAGATCCCAGGCTCTCTCCTTCCTTCCTCCATCTGTGAGGCAGCTATATGGTTGCCTTTCTTCCTTTCTTTTTCCTCTAGGTATCAGTGGTCAGATAGTGTATCCTACACTAGGACTTCTCATATGTACACAGGAATCATTTGGACATCTTAGAAAAGTACAGATTCCGATCAGGTAGGTATGGGTTGAAGCTGAGATTCTGCATTTCTTTTCTTTTTTTTTTTTTTGAGTTGGAGTCTCACTCCATTTCCCAGGTTGGAGTGCAGTGGCACATTCATGGCCACCTCAGCATTGACCTGCTGGACTCCGGTGATCCTTCCGCCTCAGCCTTCCAAGTAGCCTGAACTACAGGTGTACACTACCATGCCTGGATAATTTTTTAAAATTTATTTATTGTAGAGATGAGGTCTTGCCAAGTTGCCCGGGCTGGTCTCGAACCCACAGGCTCAGGCACTCCACACATCTTGCCCTCCCAAAGTGCTGGGATTACAGGCTGAGCACAGTTTGCAAGTGCTGCCGTGGCTTCTGCTCTGCTACCACATTTTGAGTAGTAAGGATCTATACAATGGATGAGACCTGGATGAGGGAGAACCCATATGGACAAGTACTGGGTGGGAAAGAGCCCGTGGAGTGACTCAACTGCATTGGCTTATCTATGGTGTTTAGATGTGAAGATGGACTCTCACTAAAGGATCCCAAAATGGCCACATATATTTGAAAACCCTGTGACTAAGGCCATCTTGTTTTGGGCTCAGTCTTTATCTATTTTTGTTTAAGTTTAAATATATATATATTTCGAGGGAGTCATAGCCAACTTTATATAGGCATTTTTATATAGGCAACTATATAAAACTTGTTTTGGGCTCAGTCTTTATTTATTTTTGTTTAAGTTTAAATATATGTATATTTCGAGGGAGTCATAGCCAACTTTATATAGGCAACTTCAAATATGCATTTTTTTTGAGTTGGGGTCTCACTCTTTCTCCCAGACTGGAGTGCAGTGGCATACTCACAGCTATTGCAGCTTTGACTTGCTGGGCTCATGTGATCCATCCACCTCACCCTTCCAAGCAGACAGGACTACAGGCATGTACCACCATACCCAGCTAATTTTTTATTTATTGTAGAGATGAAGTCTTACCAAGTTGCCGAAGCAGGTCTTGAATCTCCAGACTCAGGCAATCCTCTTGCCTGCTCTTCCTAAAATGCTGGGATTATAGGCATAAGCTACCATGCCTGGCCCAAATATGCATTTTCATAGCAAAGGCAGTCACAGTAAATGCAGGTAAAATATATTTCTGAAAAATGATTCAGATGTACATTTTAAAAGGAAAGTTATAATTCTCCCCCCAGCACTTTAAAGTTTTGGTTATACGTGATGGAAAGTTCTTTTGACTCTGAGGTCCTACTTTCTTCATTATCCTCTCTTCTGTGTTTGCAAAACCACACATCCATACCTATATTTTCAGTTGGCTAAAATTCTAACTTTCTAAGGATTGCAGTTCTGTACTGTTACTGTAAGAGGGACTTGAGGGAGGTGGACAAGGTTAGGGACAGGGAAGGAGGCCCTTCCTGGTAGGCAGCAGCAAACTACCACTGGAGCGAGGTCAAGACTTTCCTATTTTGCAGTTAAGTGTCATCAACCAGTGATTTTCAGAGCATGTCAGCAGCTCTGAGTTTCCTGTCCCATGTCTCCATGTAGTTTTTTGAGATTTAATTTTCATCAATCAGGTGCCTCGGGGGCACACACTTTTGTATAGTAGGCTAAAGCTGCCACAGGGAAATGAATTGAGAGACTCTTTTCTAGACTAAGACAGATCTGTGATTTGCAGAAGAGTCCAGCTCATCTTTGTGATGGCACTTTTCATGTAGGTAGGCTTTGTGGTCCATAGGTCTCTGGTTCATAGTGCATGACTGACTCGGAAGGGAGAGTCTATCCATGAGTGTGGCCAGGAGAGTTTCACAGGGCCTAGTCTATCTGGATGCAAGACAGCTCTTTCTTCAGTCTTTCTCTGTGTGGACCTATTCTGCTACTGGACCGGATATGCTGACATGAAATCTGGGCTGTGGTCATATAAAAGCACAATGACAGTACAATGACAGCAATGTGCTTTCTGGGTGTTGGAGGACACACACAGAAAACAGTTGACTTCAACTTGAGATGAATCCCATGTCCATGAACCTGTAGACTGTATATTTGTGAAAATGAATGGAAGGACTTCCGGCACTTGACCTCAGTTTTGTTACACTTTATATTATCAACAGCAGAGATTCAGGCCAGAAAGCTGTCTGGATTCTTGTTTGTGACCTTGATAGGATGTGCTAACATTATTTATGTTGTAATGTCAGTGATTCCTTGACTTTATGAGGAGAATGTCCACTTAATTCTCTTCCTTGAATGCAAATTATACACTTTACTTAATTTTTCTGTCCATGGGGAGAGCCCCACAGTTTCCACTAACCTGATTAAACTCTTATCATATTTATGTGTCTTTTCCCTTCTATGTTTAAATGTTTGAATTGTATGGTATCCTAGGAAATGCAACTTTATACACTTTAGAACCTTTTGCATCTTTTATTTTATTTTTGTTTTCTTTTTTTTGAGTTTGAGTCTCACGCCTTCACCCAGCCTGGAGTGCAGTGGCACGCACACTCATGGCCACCCCAGCATCAACCTGCTGGGCTCCGGTGATCCTTCTGCCTCAGCCTTCCAAGTAGCCAGAACTACAGGCACGTGCTATCACGCCCGGTTAATTTTTGATTTATTGTAGAGATGAGGTCTCGCCAAGTTGCCCAGGCTAGTCTCGTCAAACCTGTGGGCTCAGGCAATGCACTCGCCTCGGCCTCCCAAAGTGCTGGGATTACAGGCTGAGCCACTGAGCCCGGCCACATTTTTTATTTTGCTAGAAACATGCATCACTTAAATATACCCAACGTCATATACTATTAGATTTTGAATATTTTATATGCTTTTGTCTGATCTGAGGCCAGAACACAATGGATCATTTTACTATCAGTCCCTCTTGAGTTAAAAACTGCTTTTAGCTTGATATATTTACTCTTTCTGTTCTTTGTCAATACATAAATGTGATTAAATAACAAGATTCAGCTGAAATAAAGTGCCTCACCTTCTTTTAGAATGTTTTATGTTAGTTTTATATCATTTTGTGTGTTACAAGTATTTGCCTAAACATTTTATTTCTCAGAGCCCTTTGAGATTCTGATAGGCTATGGACACTCTCTCTCTAGAAAAATACACACACACACACACACACACACACACTCACAAGCCATTTTGTCCTGGTTCTTAATCACTCCTCATTACTCGGTTATATGAACTTCTTTATCTGTACTTTCCTGTTTGTTGTATCACTGTCTTCCTATCGTTCTTATATTTTCTCACTTATTCATTCTTTTAGTAAAACTATCATACAGCTATGAGCACAGTGCTAGAGGCACATGAAATATTGAACAACCAACTCTACCCTGGGATCTGAGAATATTGCAAAGAGGCAGGATGAACTTGGAGCTGTAAATTGAGAGAGAGTATCTGAAGTTTCTGAGCAGAGTAGACAGAGGAGAAAGACTCCAAATTAGATGAAACACCTGTGTCAGGCAAGAACATGTGGACATTTGGTGAAAGTCCAACAAGAAGGAGGAAATAGCAGTAAAGGAAACCGAGGCTGTGGTTGGAGTAATGGAGAGAACAGCAAATGTCCATGAGAATGAGCATAAGGAGGCCTCTTGCTCTATATTGAAGTTCCAGCATCATAAACACAGTGGGTGTTTCTATTCCTTTGTCTGGAGGTTTATTAGTACATGGAAATGTCCCATTTGAAGCCAAGAATAGTCTCAACCCCATAATGATATTATTTCTAAAGCTACAACCTCAAAACTCTTGAAGGGATAACCAGTGTTTAATCTTGTCTTAAGTCAATTTGAGCTACCATCACAAAATACTTTAGACTTGGTAATTTATAAATAATAGAAGTTTATTGCTGATCATTCTGGAGGCTGGGAAGTCCAAGATCAAGAGGCCAGAAGACTCAGGGTCTGGTGAGGACCTGTCCTCAAAATTTGGCAGCTTCTATGTGTCCCTCACATGGCAGAAGGGGCAAGGACAGTAATCTCATTCATGAAGGCAGAGCCCTTACAACCTAATCACCTCCCAAAGGCCCTACTTCTTAATACACCATAGCAACGTATGAATTTTGGAGGGTACATAATCATTCAGACCACAGCAAGTATTAACTTATGGTAGCTTGAAGTCTACTCTCACATTCTAAATGGGTTGTCATTGTCATGAACAATGACAACCATTACCATGACTTTTTCACTTTGTGTGGAAGAGCTTATTTCCGGTTTAGAACAAGATAGTTTGAATAAAGATAAAGAAAACACACAATCCTTGCCTTAGGATACAGGCAATCTTTTGTCTGATTCTTTTTTTTTTTTTAAAGTCAGAGTCTCACTCTGTCACCCAGGCTGGTGTGCAGTGGCATGCTCACAATCATCACAGCCTTGACCTTCTGGGCTCAGGCAACGCTTTCCTCTCAGCCTTTCAAGTTACTGGAACTACAAGTGCACATCACTGCACCCAGATAATTTTTTCTGATTTATTGTAGATATGAGGTCTCATCAAGTTGTCCAGACTGGTCTCAAACCCCTGATCTCAGGCAATCCTCTAGCCTCTGCCTCTCAAAGTGCTGGGATTACAAGCGTGGGCCACAACATCCGGCTGTTTCGTTGGATTCTACATCACAGTAATTGGCAGGAAAAAAAGTTACCATGGGAACGGAATAGTAAATAATGTGAAGCCCTCATCTCCAAACCCATGCCACTGCCTTTGTTCAGACCCTCACCGTCTCTTGCTTGAACTTTTCAATAGCTTCTTGGTTTCTCTGACTCTGGTCTTACCCCAGTTGCATTATTCATGGTATCGTATCCAGAGAGCTCTTTCTAATATGCAAATTTGATCATAATGCTTCCTAACTTAAATCACTTAAATGTCCCTGATTTCCATATGGCAACGTGTAGACCACTAAATATAGAGCATAGTACCCTCCACGTCCTGACTTTTATCTACTTATGTTGTCTCATCTCTAGCACATATTGCTATTGAATGAGAGTTTCTGAGTACATAAGTTATTTTTCAACTTCTCATCTTTTAAAATTATTTTCTTCTATCTTCATAAGTTCTTTACTTTTTTTGTCTGGATAGAGAAATATTAGTCATCCTTTAAGAACCAGCTTAAGTGTCCCTTCTTCCAAGAAGCCTTTTTCAATATCTCTAGAGGCAATTATTTCACTGTATTTCCATAACGCCTTGCTCCTATTTGTAAGAAAACCTTAGGCACAAAAACAAATTATTTATAACATCAGGAGACCCTGGATGGTAGCATTTGGATTTTAGTTATTGAGTGGGTGAAAACACATACATCATTTAAGATAATCTCTAAATGGAAACATCACAAATTTATTGTTGTGATGAGAAAGTTATTCTTTTTACCCCCTCCTAAGAATTCTTTTCCCATTTACTTTGGTGAGAAAAGGGTAGAGGCTACGAACAAAGCTTTGAGGGGACAAAAGAGAGAGAGGAAATTAGAAGAGATTATAGTGTAGAGAGTAATAGTTGAGACAGAAAGGAAGCAAAAACAAGGCTTTCTTTTTTGTTAGTACATCAGGCTCAGTTCCAGAGAGGAAAATCTCCATTGGTTTTCAGAAAGTGAGCTTGAGTTCCCAGTCTGGCCATGTGGCAGGGCAGTGTCTCTCTGTCCCTGCTTCTGAGAGAGGAGAGACCATGTGAGGTCTCCCTGTACAAAGTTCAGAAGGAACTTGGGCATCCACACTCCAGCTGTCTATCCATTCTGTTTGTTTTCCTTTGCATTCTCCCTCCCAGCACTTAGGAACCTTCCCTTTCAGCCTGCTCAGCTGAAGATGACCAGAAAGCATAACCTCAACAACCCCAAGAGGCCTTTGGGGCCCATCCAGCCTTCCAATGCTCCCAATCCAAGAGCTAGATTTTAATTGTCTTTCACTGAAGACTCATTTTGCCTGAGATCTAAGCGTCTGATGTCTTGGCAGTGCTTGGTAGCCATATAGAAAGCTGCTGGCTTTTCTAGTGGCAGGACGGAGTCACCACCCAGGGAGGCGAATGGTCAGTGGTGCTATTGACGTGCCTAAACTTGGGGAAGCAGGTTTGAGGGAAGAACTAGTGCTGTGTCCTTTACCCTTTATGATGTGAACGCAGTCTGGAAAAGATACTCTTGGAGCCTTAAGAAGAGAATGTCATGGAGGAGGCAAGGACACATAGAACCTGGTTGCCCATATCCTTGACAATTGCCTCCCCAGGAAATTGTCCTTCTGTATTTAGCTCTGAATGTAGAAGCTACCTCATTCACAGTAGGTTCTGCATGTAAAGGGGCCAAAGGCTTAGTGCAGTTCCTCTTCTCTGTCCTAGAATGTCTAGAACAACTGTCCTCTTTTTAAGGCTTAGCTCCAAAGGGGCAGAAGTAAAGGAAGGGGCTCAATTCCTCACCTAAAGCTAGAATATGAACAAAAACTGGTTAAAGAAAATGATCAGGGTACACCTATCTGTGTCATGAAAGCATTAATATCAGGAAGCAAAGCTGGTGAGGAGAAGTATTTCTGAGAGAGATACTAGAAAGAGATAACAAACAACCTGAAGGGTTTAAAAGGAGACAGTGGATGCTGCTGCTCACAGGATACTCTTAGTTGCATTTTAAAAACTGATAGACATTCTATTTCAGCTGCTAGCTGGTAGTTTTCTGCTTCTTTCTTTCACTGATGCCTTAAGACCCTCCTTCCCCCGGGGTCTTGATCTTGATAAAATTGCTCATTCCTCATTTGCTCATTCCTAGAGATGGCTCAGGTTCCTTCCTGAAGAATTAAATAAGAAATAATAATTAAATATTATAATATTCAAATGTATGTTTTATCCATAGGGTCACCAGACTCAAAATCTACCATTAGTAGGACATTCTGCCCAGAGCATACTATCCTGTCATCATCTAACTAGCTACCCATAGACAAAAGATCATATTTTCTTGGGCTTTACTACTTCAGAAGTACTACAGAAGCTGGGATGCAATGAAAATACGCACACACACACCACACACACACACATACCAGCTTTTTAAATGATTAAGGTTGGTATGGAGGAAAAGTAGGCAATGCCTCATTCATTCATTCATTGAATATGCTTTGAATACCTCTGTGAATCAGCTTTTCTACTAGGAGTTGGGATACAGGAGGGTATAAATTAGAGGATCTTTATCCTCATCTGGTTCATAACTGATATAACATCGGACGAAAAATGGAAATCTCTGTCATCTCTATAATACAATATTTCAACGGACTCATGTTTTTCCTCTCTTTTCTGTCATGGCAGTCCCGTGAGTCTTGGTAACTCTGCAGTCCTAGAACAGATGTGTGAAAGACATAGACAGGGATGTGCCTTGACACTGATTTATCTCTGCCAGATAACTGGATGAGCCAACAGTTTTCTTGGGAGCTTCTGTTTTTCCAGCCGTATTATGAAAAAGCTGATACCCACTAAAACCAAGAGGGTCATTTTGTTGACTTTCGGTGCTACAGCTGTTTCAGAAAGCATCTGTGGTGCTTTTGTCCATTAGTGTTTCATGCTGTCTGTCCAACATCCGTAGATGTGGTGGGAAGACCACCTGGCTAGAGGTGGCCTGTTCTGCCTCAGGGTGAAATCCTGGCTTCTCTCCGTCTGGTTTATAAAACTGCATCTGCTCAATCTCAGATGAGGAGAGAACACCAGGCAGCACTGCTGGTGGCTGTTAGTCACTCTGCAGAGAGTTCTGGTAATTTTCCTCTGTGAGAAAAGGGGCTGGTTGCCAGCTTTATTCTGTGATCCCTCTGCTGTTCCCTCCAGTGTCAGCTGATGAAATAAGGGCTTTTGATTTCCTTTTCTGTTATATTCTCTGACAAAGAACCACTAGGGAAATGAGGCTAGGAACTTTCAGGGTATCCCAGGCAGCTGAGAAAAATTCATAGAAACAAAAATATTGGACTCGCTAAAGATTCGGAGCCAAGTCACAATGATACACCAGTGCTTATGAATAGATTATGTAGATTTGAGGGTATGTTTGCATATGTGTGTTTTTCTCCCCAAAAGATCGCATCAGGCAGGAAAGAATAATATTCCCATTTGCATGGTCTTTGCTTTTCTGGAAGAAAAGCAAAAACATCATTCAGCTCTTGGCCAAAAAGAATTTCTTTCCTGTACATTTTTAAAGCAGGGTTTTCTGGGGTAATCTGGGCCTCTTTTTTTTTTTTTTTTTATAAATATTCCCATATTTCAATTATTGTGGGGGCCCTTCCTCTTGGAAGATATGTTAGATATTGGTGGGATTAGGGTGTCTAGTACTGCACACCTTGTTTAAGGTACTAACTGTCCTGTATTTTAGACTTATGATTCTGGGAGGACCATCAGTCACAGTATCCTGCCCCTCTCCCAATGCTTCTTATTAAGCCAAACAGTGCAGTTCTGGTTAAACATAAATTCCCATTCTGCTGACCACTATGATGGTACTGGGGAGATCCTATAACCTGAGCTAGACCAATCTTTCTTTGGAGTTCTTCCATTTGGAGCTGGAGTTCTGGAAGCACATGAATCAAGTCTACCTTACCATCATACAGAGGAAGTCTTTCTGTCAACTGGAGAATACTTCCAAGTAGAAAAAAGTAGTTCCCTCATGTGCCTTTCCAGGTGATCTCCCATCTCTCAGCCCCATGCAACTATTTGTCTTCTTTTTGTCGCTGCAGAATATTTTTCTCTGTTCTAAAATTTGATATAAATGAAATGACACAGTTTGTATGCTTTTCAATCTGGTTTCTTTTGCTAGACATCGTATTTGTGAGATTTATCCATGATGCCGTGTACATAATTTTTCTTGGGCAAATAATTGAGAGTAGAACTGTGGGGTTATATGCAGCTGAAATTTTGGTAAGAATTGTATGAAACCAATAGATCAACTTGGGAAAAATTGACATCTGAACTATCTTGAGCTTTCCAATCCATGAACTTTGTGTGTTTCTTTTCCCTGGTAAAGGACCAGGTACACTGTGTGTTGTTACGTGCCCCCACTCCCACGATGTCTTGTGACTGCTGATCCCTCCCCTGTGCTATTGTGATTAATGTTCAGGTCCCACTTATGAGTGAGAACATATGGTATTAAGTTCTTTGTTTCTGTGATAGATCACTAATATGATGGTCTCCAGTGCCACCCAATTTTCTGCAAAGTCCATGATTTTGTTCTTCTTTATGGCTTCATAATACCTGCACACGCTCGTTTATAGTTGCACTATTCACAATAGCAAAAACATGGAACCAACCCTACTGCCCATTGAAAATGAATTTTTTTTTCTTGCCGTATTACAGCTTCTGAAACTTCCAATGCAATGTTGAATAAAGTAGTAAAAATGAATATCTTTGCCTTGTTCCTGACTTAAGAGGAAATCACTTAGTTTTTCACATTTAAATATGGTGTTTATTTGAGATTTTTTTGTAGATAGTTTTATCAAATTTAGGAATTTTCCTTCTATTCTTGTCTTACTGAGGTTTAATAATGAATGGATGTTAAGTCTGTCAAGTGCTTTTACTGCATCAGTTGATAGGAACATGTGGTTTTTCTTTTTTAGCCTGTTAATATAATGAGTTATCAGTATAATATATCAATACAATCATCAATACAATATTATATTTGGTTTTCAAATATTCAAGCAGCTTTGCATTCCTAAGATAAATATCACTTCATTGTTATATATTTTTCTTTTTATATATTTATGCATTTGATTTGCTAATAATTGGTTAAATTTTCTCACATTTATATTCATGGGGGATATTGATGTGTAGGGTATTTTTCTTGTACTATCTTTGTCTGGTTTTGGTATCAGATCAATGTAAAATGAGTTGGGATGTTTTTTATCTTATTATATTTTTCTGGAATAGGTTGTGTAGAATTGGTATTTTTACTTCTTTGTATTATTTATTTATTTTTATTATTTATTTATTTTGAGTTGGGTTCTCACTCTGTCACCTAGGTAGGAGTTCAGTGTCAGGATAGTGCCTTACCGCAGCCTCAACTTGCTGGGCTCAGGGTATCCTCCCGCCAGCCTTCAGAGTAACTAGAACTTCAGGCGTGTGCCACCATGTTTGGCTAATACTTTAATTTTTTGTAGAGACAACAAGGTCTCGCTATGTTGCCTGGGCTGGTCTTGAAGTCCTGAGCTCAGGCAGTCCTCCTGCTTCGGCCTCCCAAAGTGCTAGGATTACAGATATGAGCTACTTGTCTTTTTAAAGCATTACTTTTAAAAATGTTTACTCATAGAATTTACCAATAGAACCATATGGCCTAGAGGTTTTTTTTTTTTAACGAAAGTTTTAAATGATTAACTTAATTCATTTGATAGATGTAGGAATATTTATGCTATATGCTTCTCTTTTTTTGCAAGGGGAGTTGGTAACTTGTGGATTTTAAAGAATTGGCTTATTTCATTTACACTGTGAATTTTTTTTTTTGAGTTGGAGTCTCACTGTCGCCCAAGTTGGAGTGCAGTGGCATGCTCATGGCCTTCACAGCCTCGACCTGCTGGGCTCAAGCGATCCTTCCATCTTAGCCTTCCAAGTAGCTGGCACTACAGGCGCGCACTACTACTCCTGGCTTATTTTTTTATTTACTGTAGAGACGAGATCTTACCAAATTGCTCAGGCTGGTCTCAAACCCCTGAGCTCAGGCAATCCTCTCACCTTGGCCTCCCAAAGTGCTGGGATTACAGGCTAGAGCCATCGCGCCTGGCCACACTGTGAAGTTTATGAGCATGGCTATGTTCACAATATTCCAGTGTTATTCTTTTAATGTAGTAATATTCCTTCTTTCACTTCTGTTATTAGTAATTTGTGTATCTCTGTTTTTTTATTTTATAAATTTAGTTGGAGATCCATCACTTTTATTGATATTTTCACAAAATAAAGTTTTGGTTTCTTTAATTTTTTCTACAATTTTCAATTTTGTTAATATTTGGCTGTATCATTGTTTCATTCTTTCTGCTTGTTTTTGGTTTCTTTTGCTCTGATATTTCTAGTTTCTCAAGGAAAAATATTAGATTGTTGATTTGAGATATATCTTCTTTTCTAATATAAGCATATAATGCCATAAATTTACCTCTAAGCCCTGCTTTAGCTGCATTCCATACATTTTGGCATATTGTATTTTCATTTTGTTCAATGTTTTGTAATTTTGTTTCTTTTTTTTCTTTTGCTTTCTTTCCTTCCTTTTAAAAAAATTATTTTAAAGATGTGGGGTACAATTCAGGGTTAGGTAAACACATGTTCATTATGCAGGTACCCTTGTTGATGAGATGTGCCCCTCCCTCCCCTGGTAGTTTCCCTCAACTGCCAGTCCCACCTCCCTCCCCTGGCAGTTTCCCATTACTGCCAATCCCTTTCTTATAGTATTATGCTACTTGTTCAAGGTCCACTTATGAGTGATAACATATGGTACTCTGTTCTTTGTTTCTGTAATAGATCACTGCGTATGATCAGCTCTAAATTAATCCAAGTTGCTGCAAAGTCCATATGTTTGCCCTTTTTTATGGCTACATAATATTCCATTGTATGTATGTACCACATTTGTTTAATCCAATCTAGCTTCGATGGGCAGCATGGTTGGTTCCATGTTCCATATTGTGAATAAAACTGCAACAAACATGCAAGCACAGGTATCTTTTTGGTAGAATGACTCGAGTTCCTCCAGGTATACTCCTAATAGGGGGATTTCTGGGTCCTTTTTCTATTTTTTTTTTTTTTTTTGAGTTCGTGTCTCACTCTATCACTCAACCTGTAGTGCAGTGGCACAATCATGACAATCACAGCTCACGGCAGCCTCGACCTCCTGGGCTCAAGCAATGCCTTCACTTCAGCATCCTGAGTTGCTGGAATTATGGAAGTGTGCCAGCATGCCCAGCTAATATTTTGATTTTTTTTTTTTGTAGAGATGAGGTGTTGCTATGTTTCAAACTCCTAAACTCTAGTAATTCAGCTGTGTGACTTCCCAAAGTGCTAGGATTACAGGCATGAGCCACTGCACCCAACCTTACAACTTCTTTTCAGACCTCTTTTTTGACCCATAGATTATATAATTTCTACATTTATGGAGCTTTTCTATTTATTTTTCTCCCATTGTTTTCTAAAGTAATTCTTTTTGGCCAGAGTGCTTACTTTGTATGACTTCAATTTTTTTTTTAGTAGAGTCTCACTGTCGCCCAGGCTGGAGTATAGTGGCATGCTCATGGCACCACAGCCACGACCTGCTGGGTTCAAATGAT
This sequence comes from Tarsius wallacei, assembly GCA_963574415.1. Lineage (NCBI taxonomy): Eukaryota > Metazoa > Chordata > Mammalia > Primates > Tarsiidae > Tarsius > Tarsius wallacei. Next base: position 29,672 of record CAUYQG010076941.1, on the reverse strand, counting down.
CCCTCCATTTCAGCCTTCCAAACAACTGGAATCACAGGCATGCACCACCACACCTGGCTAATTTTTTCTATGAATTATTCTAGAGACGAGGTCTCACCATGTTGCTCAGACGGGTCTTTAATCACCTCCCAAAGTGTTGGGATTACAGTTGTAAGCCACCGTGGCTGGCTGATTTCAATGCTTTTAAATGGGTTTGGGTATGTTTATCAGTTAAGATATGGTCTATCTTGTTGAATGTTTCATGGTAGATGGAATGTTCTATAAATATCAATTAGACACAGTTTGGTGATGGCATTGTTCAATTCTCCTATATCTTGCTGATATTCTGTTTATTACTTCCATCTATTACTGAGAAAGGAGTGTTGAAGTCTCCAGCTATAACTGTAATGTGTACATTTCTTCTTTCAGTTGTATTAGCTTTTCCATTACATATTTATGGCCTCTGTTGTTAGGTGCATATACATTTAGAATATATTTAGAATTGTCTTCTGTGTGGATTGACCTTTTTATCATTATATAATATCCTTCTTTATACCTGATAATTTTCCTTGCTCTGTGGTCTATTTTGTCTGATATTAACATAACCATTCCAGCTTTCTTCTAATTAGTGTTTGCATCTCTTTACTTCTAACTTACTTATAGTGTTTTATTTAAGGAGAGTTTTTTAATAGCTTATAGTTGGATTTTAAAAAATATTTTGACAATCTTTATTCAAAAGTTAAGAAATTATTAACTTTTCACAGTCTACTTGGAAGTAGTATTTTGTCACTTTCTGGGGGAATGTAGAAACTTACAACTATATAAATCATTTTTCCCTCCCCTCTTTATGATCTTGTTGTAATATGTATTATATCTGCATATATTTATAACCCTATTACATAATGTTATACATTTCTATTTCAACTTTCATACATGTTTTGAAGAACTTAAGGAAAAAAAAACAGTCATCTTCTGGACTATTTGCCAGTTCTGTTGCTCTTCCTTCCAAGATGCCTTCAGGTAACATTTGCTTCCATTCTACGTACTTCCTTTAGCAATTATTTTAGACCAGATCTACTTGCTACAAATTCTCCTGGCTCTTCATCTGATAATATAGACTGCTCTCATTCCTCAAGATATTTTGATGTAGGTATTTTGTTGTCCAGTTCTTTTATTTTAATACTTTAAAAATGTGGTTCTATTGCCTTTTTATTTCCATGTATTCTGGTGAGAAATCCATAATTACTTGAATTGCTGATTGCTGTTTCCCTGGATTAGATGTCATTTTTTTTTTTTGGTCTGCTTAGAGTAGTTTTTTCTTGGTCTTTAGTTTTCATAGGTTTAATTATATCTTATCTGCACATGGATTTCTTTAAGTATATTCTTTTTAGAGTTTAATGAGCTTGAATCTATACATTTATGTCTTTTACCAAATTTGAGAAATTTAAGATTTTATTAACTTAAATATTTTTTCTGCACTATACTCTGTTTCCTCTCTTTCTGGGATTTCAATGACATGAGTGCTAGGCCTTTTGGTATTGCCTCACAGGTTCCTATGACTTTGCTCATTTTTTCAGTACTCTCTTTATTGTTCAGAATAGATGACTTTTATTACTCTTTTTTTTTCTTTTTTTTAGTAGGAGTCCCACTCTGTCACCTAAGCAGGAGTGCAGTGGCATGCTCATGGCCACCACAGCCTTGATCTGCTGGGCTCAGGTGATCCTTCAGCCTTAGCCTTCCAAGTAGGTGGAACCACAGGCATGTACTACTTTGTCCAGTTAATTTTTTGATTTATTGTAGAGACGAGGTCTTGTCAAGTTGCCCAGATTGGTTGCGAATCCATGGGCTCAGGCAATCTTCTCGCCTCTGCCTCCCAATGTGCTGGAATTATAGGCATGAGCCACCGTGCCTGGCTATTAATCTTTCTTTAAGTTCTCCATATCTCTCCTCTGTCCTCTCTATTCTGCTATTAAATTCATTCAGTGAATACTTTAGTTCAGCAATTGTTTTTTAAATTTCTTTTCCATTTGGTTCTTTTTTCTACCTTATACTTTTTGTCTTTCCATTTGCTTCAAGAGTGGTTGTCCTACTTCTTAGAGCATGCTTAGAAAAACTACTTTAAAGTCTTTGATAATTACAACATTTGTTTCATTTTGGAATTTGTATTTGTTTATTTTATTTTTCCTTCTGAGATGTTGAGGTTATCAGTCTCTTTGTATATTGAGTGATTGTAGGTTGTTTCTTGGAACATTTTGAATATTATTTTATGGAACACTGGGTTTTGCTTAAAACTGATGAAGAATGTTGATTTTTTTTTTCCTTTTTCTTTTTTGATTTCAGTCCACCAACCTGCTTAGGTTGAGGCTGTAATTCCTGTCCACCTTCTTTAAGCTGTAGTTTTGAGGCAGTTCATTTTGATCTCACTCTGTCACCAGACTGGAGTGCAGTGTCAGAATCATGACTCACCTCAGCCTCGACATCCTGGACTCAGGCGATCCTTCTGCTTAAGCCTCCTGAATTAATTGAGACTATAGGCATGTGCCACCATGCCTGGCTAATATTTTTTGAGTTTTTGTAGAGATGAGGTCTCTCTTTATTGCCTAGGCTGGTTTTGAATTCCTGAGCTCAAGCAATCCTCTCACCTTGGTCTCCTAAAGTGTGGGATTACAGGTGTGAGCCACCATGCCCAACCTATTTTTCAAAATCTTTGTGGTGCTAATTATATCTGTCTTGTGTGTTCACCTACCAGTCTTGGACTTGGAAGTTGTCTACTCTGTGATTCAGTTCTCTAAGGCTTTGGCAGATTTACAATTAGATTCATGTATGGACATCTTGAGGGGGTGTGTCCAGGAATTTGTATACCAATTTAAAGTATGACTTTCTTGAGTTTGTACTTTCTGATTATTTGTTAGTAGGGATCCCTCCCTCCCTTGGATATCAGACTAGACAGCTGGGGCTTATTTTCCCCACTCTGTTGCCCACTTCCCCCAATGGCATATTCCTTGGTGGCTAAGTGGCTAATGAATGAGAAAAAAAAGCAATAGGGATACCCTATTTGTCACTTTTGGGACCACATTTCTTTGGTCAGAGAATAGGTTTTCCTTTCCACAGAGTTTTAGGGTCCTGCACAGTGAACTTCTCTTAAGGTTTTCTGTATGTACTAAGTGTGCATTTCTAGGATGTAGACTGCCTTTGAGTCTAGACTGGGAAAAACTGGAGGATAAATGTAATACCTATCACCACTTCAGTAGTACTTTGAGACCTTTTCCCCACAATCCTTCTGATACCATTTACTTTCCAGAGTCTTTGGAAAGGCATTCTACACATTTTTTTCCAGTTGTTAATTACATTCAGTGGAAGAAACATAAAGAAAACCCATTGCTGCAAAAAAGAACAAGAAGAAAGAAGACTAGGAGACAGAAAAAAAGCAACAACAAACAAATAAATTCTAAAATAATAATGTACTTACTCCATTTTGACTGGAACTGTTACTTTTTTTAATTAGAAAAAAATTATGATCTTAAGGTAATTATTTGTTCCATTTGAAGATTAACTGGATAATCTGAAGTGAAAAATCCTTTCATATCTTCAGACTTTCCTTTGAAATTTTCAAGTCTTATAATCTTGATTTCTTTTTTTTTGAGTTGGAGTCTCACTCTCACCCAGACTGGAATGCAGTGGCCTCTCCCGGCCACCGCAGCCTCAACCTGCTGGGCTCCAGCGATCCTTCCACCTCAGTCTTCTAAGTAGCTGGAACTGCAGGCATGCACTACCACGCCTGGCTTATTTTTTGATTTATTGTAGAGATGAGGTCTCGCCAAGTTGCCCAGGTGGGTCTCGAACCCGCAGGCTCAGGCTCTTGATTTCTAAAAGTGCAAATTGGCAACATTCATTCATTTATTTGCTCAACAAATATTTGTTGAGCACATACTACGTGTCTGGCTGTGTCACAGGTGTTAAATACAACAATTCCAAAATTTTTAATCTAGGTTATTATAATCAATGTAAAATTGGGTAAGAATTTTAATCCCCCTACACACACACAGACACACACACACAGACACACACATACACACACACTTATTAGCAAATAACACTACCAATTAGACCAATCCCTGAAATGGCAAATGATGCTTTGTTCTTACCTGGTACTAAAACATGTTGGAATGACAACCCTGATGCTTTTCAGACATAAAGAGGGCAACCCCCTTGGGTCCCCTCCCACTGTAGGAGCTTTTCTGTCCTCTCAATAAATCCTGCTTTCAAAAAAAAAAAAAAAAGACATAAAGAAAGCCAATTGTTGCATAAGAGAACTAGAAGAAAGACTAAGAGACAGAAAAAAAAAAAGAAGTAGATAAACTCTAAAATAATAAGAAACACAGCTAGTAAAAGAAAACCTGTGTGACAGTGACAGAAAAAATATTGTAGGAGAAAAGTATGATTCATGACAAGAAGAAATAACCTTCCTTTTCATCCAGAAATTTAAGACTTAATTATTCAACTTCTATCAGCAACTTTCCTTTTCCAGCTGTTTTCATGTAGTGAGTGACAGAAATGAGAGAATGTCATTGGAGAAAATGAAGACTATAAGATGTCCCATTTTATATGTTTTATAATGTTTTTCTTTTAGCTGAAATTTAGTGCAGAATTTTCTTTCTGTTATATCTTTCACATAGGTGTAACCTGTGCTTGTAAGGGACTCTCCTTGTTTGTTGTTGTACTAAGGGTATACAGAGAGGGAATCAGGGGCATTGGTCTTACTCTATTTCATGCTAGGGGAGAGGTGGCTGCCCCTCTGCGGATGTTTCTGCCCAATCACCCACACGTGGAGGATGGTGGCATTTTAGCCAGAGCCCTACAGAGTGGAGTATCACACCTCCACGCAATCTTTTGTAGATGGACTATATCTACAATAAAAATGGTAGACATTTAAGCATCTCTTTGGCACAGGAGTTGGATCAACTTCTAAAAATACTGCAGATGAGGAATACTGGAAGTTTGTTTGTTTGTTCTAGTAACTATCTAGACCTCTTATACCTTTCAAAGTTTGGGAAAGGTCTCTGTAAAGAGGCTGCTCTATGCATATGTTCCTAAGCTCTTATTACACAATTGCGCAAACCTTCTAACTCCCTCTAAATCCCACTGTGCACAGTACTCAAACTCCCTATATGGGTCCTCTTGAGCCCTTCTCTATTTTGTGAACTGTAGTGAAAATCTAAAACGAATGCTAGAAGTGGGTTTCCTTACCTTATCAGCCTCAAGGCAGGAAGGGAGGTATAACTTCAACGAATTGATGGAAAGATGCTGGATGTTTCAATTCCAGTTTAATCTCTGCCAGCAAGAGTTATGGTTGCCTTCGAAGGATATCTCACCACAGAAGGTATGAATATGTGTGTGTATTTCTTTTTAACAATGTAATCTAGTCTTATATAGAGGGAACATTATTTCTCTTATCATTAAGACATTAACTCTTCTCCTTGCTAAATAATAAAGTTAACATGATTTTTCTAAAGAGATTTGACTCTTTCTTGTGCCTCTCTACCTTACAATGCCTCCAAGGAGCTGAGAATGGGTTTGTGTGAGTCATCTGAATCAAGCGGGGTCAATCTTAAATACATTAGTTTTTTTATTCTCAACTTTATCCTTTGGTAGAAGGGTATGTGGGGCTCAGTAAATGCTGACGAGAGTCTTTAAATTGTGGACCTATCTACATGTATAAACAGGTTAAACAAGTTGATCAGCCAATTCATTTGTGCTAGTAAAACATACATTTCAGATTGATTCCCTTCATAACTGTTTTGGAGTAAAACCAGACGTTTAAGGGAAAGGATCAGTTTGGTTGGTTGCCACCATATGGGTAGGACAACTCACTTATTAACTATGCTTTTCCTTCTTTGGTGGTGGCCATAGTGGGTATTACGTAGCCCAAGATTGATTCAATTGGTCTATTACTGTGACACTGTATTCCTAAAATTTCAAAAGGCAAAGTTTGAAAAATTGCTTTTAGATGTAATCAAGGAATCATTTTATCAGTCTGTTGGGATCTAAGAGAGAAATACTGAGAAAATCTAGTCTCTCATAGACCATTTTACTTGATTATTAGCTTCACTTGAAGGAATATAGTATCCTTCTCTAATAATCAGCCAAGGTGCCACGTGGGATCATTTAGCTAAGTGATATGCAGCCATTCTCTGTTCTGTGACACTCTAATTTCCGGAGCTGCAATTGTTGTCATACCTTACTGGTAACTATGGCAACGGACACTGCTGACAAGCTCTGAGCCTAACGTTATTAGAGGTGTGACAGTCTTGTCAACTACAATTAATTGGAATTTTTTTGGAGGAGATTTGTAAGGCAATTTACGTCAGTATTTCCAGGCTACAAATAAAAACATTTTGGATGTGGAAAAAACCAGACTTCATTTTAAAATTGTGGCATTTACTCAGACTGGCTGCTCGGGAAGATACATTCATATGAGGAAGCGTCAGTCTGGTCTGTCTCAGCCTTCAGAAAGAGGGAGCTTGTCAATGCTTCTTCGGGTGAAATTTGAACCTATGGCCTTAGACATGTCTATGTGCAAAACTGCTAATTTTTTTTCTTGCAGTATTTAGAGAGAAGGCATCCCAGAGAAAATTTTAAATGGTGATATAATATTTTGGACAGCCCTCAAGATGACTTTTTCTGTCTTTCTAATGAGTTGTTTGCAGTTTTATTTCTCCAGGGTTTGTGGGGAAAAGCAGTCTGATTATTTGACTTTGAAACTCTGTTTAATGGTATTTTGATGTGTCAGAAATTTGTAGGCAAGGGAATAGGGCTTCAAAAGAGCTCTGCATTCTGGATGTATTTGTTACCATGGTAGGGTTAGGAGAAAAGCTTGTCTTAGTGCCTGTCGTGAAAAGCTAAAAGGCACGCAGAGAGAAACTGCAGCAGACTCAAGGTTAGTAAGCATTTATTGAGTATTAACATATAACTTGAATAGTGCTAGGTACTTTCACATTTACTTCTGCACTTAAGAATTTAGTGTATTTATTAAGGTAAAAATAACTCGTACAATTGTATTTGCATGTGTGTGTGTATATGTGTGTATGTGTGTGTATGATATGTACTTTTTGGCCCAAGGAGATAATTAACATAGAATAAAAAAGTGATCCTGCCTCATTGAATATAAATAGAACTTGATACAGAAGAACAAGATAAAAACAGTCAAGCAAATGTTTGTTCTTATCTGGTCAACTTTGGGGCCCTTACACCTAGGACTTTATTTTTCTTCCTGGAATGGTATCCTCCTTACTATTGTGACAGGCCATTTCACCACTTCTTCAAGGTGGAAGTTTTTTCCAGTAATTCTTGTTTTCTGGTGATTGGATTTTTCTGACCTGAGGTATAACTCCATGAAATTTGTATGAGGCCAGTGACTAATTAAAATCTTCAACCCAGACTGGGATTATTTAACTGCAAAATCTGAGGCTATTTGATTTTCTTGGAATTTTGACCTGGGGTTAGAAGAAATCAAGCATTGGACCTCATCAGACCCACCAGACAGACAGACATGCAGAAATGTCATTTATTCCTTAGGACCCTGCTGCAGAAATTTCTAGAAAGTTGCTTTTAGATGAAAAGAATATTAGGGTTGGATCTGGAAGATTGGATTTGTAGTCCTACCTCCAGCCTTTATTCTGTGGCTTAGGGAAGATTATTTAATCCTTTTCTCATTTTGTAATCTCATATTGAAAAATATGGTCAATCTAAACATAAAATGAGAGTAGGTGCAAGATTTCTGTAAATGCTAAACTACTTTGGCAAAAATCACTAGGGGGAAGAATTAAAAAATACTATCTTCCCCCTAGTGAGTTTTGGGAAAGGAAAAGAAAGCCAAAATGGTTGATATTGGAGTAGATTTCTTTTTTTTGCAATGCAGTTTTTGGACAAGATATATACAACGAAGATAAAATATACCTGAACATTACTCCATACTCTGTCAATTGCGGAATTAGATGAGTTTCAGAAGCGTCCATGTAGTCAGGCCTGAGTGTTTTGATGCACTTTGATATTTCTGGTGGAGTCTTTGGTGGAGTGATGTTACTCTATAGGTGGGCAAAGGGAATAATAATGACACCATCATTTTTTGAACACTCACTATGTGATAGGCACAGGATAAAATGCTTTCCAAAAATTCCCTTGCTTATTACAACGAATCTATGCAGATAAACTCTTACCGCCTCATTCTATCTGCTAGAGACAGGAGTGTAAAGAAGTTACCTAACTTGCCCAAGGCAAGTTAGAAATTAAGTAGAAATTAAAATTAAAAATGGCAGCTAGTACTCAAGCCCATGGGAAAATCTCAGGTCACCAGTTCCTCAAATAACATACTTTGAGTTTGAGTTAAATGAAGTAAAATCACAACTTTATTTATATAAATAAATAATGCATTTATTGTTTACTCACTTATTAATAAATAATAACTTTTGCAAGTTTCTGTACTGGAGCCTGGGGATATAAAAGTCAGTACTCCACCCCCCCCATAGTTTCTAGTCTCCTGGAGAAGACTGATACATATAAAATAAGTTCTTAAAAATAATTAATCACATACAAATGTGGTAATTATAGCACAAGAGAGTATGGGGTGCCCTGAGGTTTGTACAGAGGGTCGTATTGTAGCTAAAAGGTAAGGTCGTATCTAAACATAAAATGAGATAGAGTGATGATAGTGATGTTGAATTCTTTTTTGAGTCAGAGTCTCACTCTGCTGCCCAGGTTGGAGTGCAGTGGCACTCTCACGGCCTCTGCAGCTTTGACCTGCTGGGATCAGGTGATCCTTCCACCTCAGTCTTCCAAATAGCTGGAACCACAGGCACATACCATCCTGCCTGGCTAATTCGAAGATCATTCTTGAAGGACTGGAGTAGCAAGGTAAGTAGGCATAGCTATAATTTCCTTTCATCTCCCTATCTATATCCACTTTTTAAAAGTTCGTCAAAACTCAGCTCAAATTCTGCTTTTTCAAGGCTCTCTCAGATGGACATGACCTCTTCTTCTGGAGTCCAAGAATTAACAGTGAACAGTTCACTATGCATAGAGATTCTCATGCCAAAGGTTCTAAGTGCATTAAATGGATCGTGTATTTGACCCTGATGACACCCCTTGAGTAGTTGCTATGATTGTCGCTATTTTGCAGATGGGAAAGCTGTGTGGGCTAAAATAACTTGCCCATAATCACACAGACCCAGGATTTGAAGCCAGGCAGTGCTATACAACCCAAGAGAGGAGGGTCTCAATCACTTGGCCCTGAAGTCTCTAGCTGTGCCTCTCTGGTGGGACTTAGGTCTTTCAACTGATAGTAAACTGATATTTGGAGGTATTTGGAGGTATCATCTTTCTCACTGCACTGTGGGATTTTTGTTGAGATAAAACTTATGTATAGCAAAATGCACAGATTTCAAGCCACCTTAATTAAGCTATAAAATATTTCCATAACTCTGAAAAGTTTCCTTGTCCCTCTTCCAATCAATACCCCTCCCCCATTCCATGCCAGCCAACTACTTTTCTGAGTTACATGATCATAGCTTTTTCTGATGTAGACCTTCATACAAATGGAAGCATACAGTAAATATTTTTTGGTGTCTGTCTGGTGTCTTTATTCAACATAACATTTTGGAGATTCACCCACTTTGTTCCTTTTTATTGCTGAGTAGTACTCCATCTTTAACCTCTTTAAGGACAGGGCTTACCCATTTTTGTATCCATCACTATACAGGCAATCCTCTCACTTCAGCCTCCCAAAGTGCTGGGATTATAGGCGTGAGCCACTGCGCCCGGCTACAAGTATTTCTAAGTACCTCAACTCTATCAGTACTCTTGTGATATAGGTTATTAAAACAATTTTGGAGCCTTTATTGAGGTTGTAGCATTTGACCAAAGTTGATGCGTACCCATGGGATCAAAAAGACTGATGAATGACCAGTAAATACTGTAAAGTCTGAATTGAGTTTCCAAGTATGAACAGGTTATGCCTGGTACATCACTGAGAAAAGAATCAGGACATTCAGAAGAAGAGTGGGTACCTAAGAGAGTACCTGGCCTGTAGTGCAGGCTCAGACATATTTGTTGAGCAAATGATTATGTGAATGACTACTCATATTGTATGCATTTGGGAGAGAAAGAGGTCAAGAAGGGTTGGAGTATCCAGAAGACACTTCTTGGAGAAAGTGGGGTGAAGGTAGGGCCATGAGGGTGGATGGGTTTTAGATAGGAGGGCAAGCATGTGGATAGCATGAACAAAGGAAGGACATGGGGCCTGTACTTTTGGCTGCCCAGCACCCTCCTGCCTTCTTTTCGAGAACTCAACTATACTTTCTTTGCTACTTTAGACTTGGGGGGTACTGTCAATTGAGGAGTCCTATCTTCCCTGGGTGAGAACTGGATGGGTGATCAAAGCTACACTGATAATGAGTTTCCTTCCTGGAATGTGGCTCTCACATGGAATAACCTGGAAGATTATGGTTGAACAGATGGGTGCTGATGGCCGTGTCCTGAACAGACTGTCCTTCAGTTCCTATTAGGATCTCCAGAGCTGATTCCTGGTTTTTGACCTCTCTGCTTTTTCTTCATTTCTGTGAGTTTTTCCATATCCTTTCAATATTCCCCCCACCCACTTAACATAGCCAGAGTCAATTTCTGCTGCTTGCAACAAACAGACACTAACTGATTAGGCAGTTTCCAGCTTCCCAGCACCCAACCGTTTTTCCAGGATGTTCTGGGTGGTCAGTATCTGATGACCGAATACTTTTGAGTGTGTACTTTAAAGAATGGAATCCCCTGCTCTTTCCTTATGAGCAGACCACATCATCTCACTACTTGAGTCACAGACTGAGATGTCTGGAAGTTGAATTTTTCTCTTTATGACTCAGTTTCACCTTTTGCTATGCATGACTTCCCACGAGGTTCTACTCTGAAGGCTGCTGTGAGGATTTGAAGATAATACTGTAGATTTCTAACAACAAAGACACAATCTGATGTTTAAAAAATGGAAGATTAATTTTATAGCTGTGACTAGTGGCTGTCTTGTGGTTTTTTTTGGGTTTCAGCTACACATTTCTATCCCAACAAAAGTAAGCATTTTCCACTCTCGCTCCAGCCCCCTTTGTTGGGTCAAACTATTATTGTGGTGTTGATTTCCATTTCCCCTTTTTAGCCTCTGCTAACTTTTCCACCAGCTTCATCTCTTGCTCCTTATTCGGCACACTTTAGTGTTTGCTTCTGACGAGTGCTAATTGAACTCTACTCCTCATTTTTTCTCATGAATCCTGGGGAGAGTAGCATTTTTCTCCCCAAGGGAAAATGAAAACATGACAGAAGACTGAAGTAGCTATTATGTAAACAAGAGAGGAATCACAGAACAGACTTCAGTGGCCTTTGTGCAAAAGGAAAGCGGAAGGGAGAGGAGCAGTTCAAGTCCAAGGCCTGGCCACGTGGACTACCCTTTTGCAACGATAGCACGGCATGAGAAAAAAAGGAGAGCCTCTGTCAGAGGAAGTGCGTGTGGGATGGCTGTGCAAGTCCTTGCTGTCATGGTCCTCAGTGGACTCAAAGATAGATGGGAAGAACCCTAAAGAGTTTGTACCTAAAAGGGCACAAATTCAAGAGAATCTGAAAATGAATGGAATTTTATTCAGCAATTTTATTATGCTTATTGGTTGATAATGAGAATAAGTACATTTAGCAGACTGAAAATAAATATTAGCTTGGGGTAGGAAACCTGCACTTCGCACTTCTTACTTCAAAGTAAGCATCATATGTTTTGGTGCTTTGAGAAGAATCTACCATGTCTTTCACTCTACTCTTCTCATCACTGAAATAATTTGCGCATCCATCATCTCCTGGCACAATTATTTAATGGTCTCTCTTTCCCTGTCCTCCCCCAACCCCCAGCCTCTTCCCTCTGCTTCCAGAATAAACCAGAGCTGGTCATGACAACACCCTGCTTAATAACCTTTGATGATGCTCCTTAGTCCACGAAACTCTTTCTCTTGGCAATTGAGACTCTGCCCATGTGGGTCCACTTGCCTCAGTCCCACCTCCTGCTCCTTGCCTCCATTCTTCCCACTCATGGGTCTACTTGCCATTCTGCAGACATGACAAACACTGTAGGGTCTCTGTGACTTTGCTTATGTGTCGTCCATTTTGGTCTCCTCAAACTTCCTTCAGAGAAATCTCTAAATGACCAATATTCAGTGTCAGAATCTCTTTCCAGCTTTTTCCTCTATGCACAATTAGCTTCCTATCCATACCATGCAAGGGCACATGTACGAGTATTATATCAGTGCAGTCCAGTTAAAATATAATGTGAACTGCAAATATTATTTAAATTTTTAGTAGCCACTTTGAAAAAGAGAAAAAAAGAAATATGTGGAGTTAATTTTAAGGACTACTTAGCACACTATATCAAAAATATCATTTCAACATTTGTATCATTCAGGGCTCTCCAGAGAAATAGAACTCCAATGGTGTGTGTGTGTGTGTGTGTGTGTGTGTGTGTGTGTGTATGTCTGTGCATATATATATATATGTCTGTATATATGTATATATGTTCTTATAAGGAATTGGCTTACATAATTGTGCAGATCAAGTCCTAAGATCTGTAGGGTGAGTTGACCCAGAAGAGTCGATGGTATAGTTTTGATTTGAATGCTGGCTGTCTAGAGACTCAGAAAAAGCTCATGTTTCAGTTTCAGTCTGAAGGCAGGAAAAATTCATGTTTTAGTTCAAAGGCTTCTATAAACTGAAGAGTTGTGTCCCTACTCAAATTCATATGTTGAAATCTTAACCTCCAATATGGTGGTATTGAGAGGTAGGGCCTTTGGTAGGTGATTAGATGGTAGGTGTTTTTATAAATGAGATCCTGGGGAATCTCTCTAGCCCCTTCCACAATGTGAGGACATAGCTAGGAGGCAGACATTTAAGTTCTAGGAAGCAGCACTCACCAGACATCTAATCTGCTGGTGCCTTGATTTTGGATTTCTCTGTCTGCAGAACTTTGAGAAATACATTTCTGTTGTTTATAAGCTACCCAGTCCATGTTATTCTGTTATAATAGCCTGAACAGGCTAAGACAAAGGCTGTTAGGCAGAAAGAATCCTCTTAGAGTGTCAGCCTTTTTATTCTATTTAGTTCTTCAACTTATTTGACAAGCCCCATCCACATTATGGTGGGCAATCTGCCGTACTCGGTCTACCCATTTAAATGCTAATCTAACCCCAACATACCTTCACAGAGACACCCAGGATAATCTTTGACCAAATATCTGATTACCACATGGCTCAGTCAGTTGATACATGAAATTAACCACCATAAACTTGTAGTTAATGTAAAACTTACTAATGAGATATATTTTGTTATTTTTTGAGCAAATTCTTTGAAGGGTGTGTATTATACATTTACAGCATATTTCAGTTTAGACCCGCTACATTGCATGTACTCAATAATAACTTGTGGCTAGTGACTACTGTCCTGGGCAATTAGCATTATAATATAGGTCATTGTACACTGTCTGTCCTTCTGTTTTAGCCAGGAGTTTCTTAGGGATATACCTAATTCTTATTTGATGTCTGATATTTGGTCCCATGTGGAAAATAGCAGCCCGGTAAATACGTACTGAGTGGAAGAATGAATTTTAAATATCTTGGAAATCTATGGGTATTGGTTTCACAAATGAACCATTATACTTTCTTTTTTGTCACATTCCCTTGGCAATCTCAGGGAAGCCTATAAAAATGATGTTCAACAATTCTCTTAAATGAGCTGCCAAATGGTCAATGGGGTGGTGCCTAATAGACATGGCCTGAAAGAAAGATTAGTTGCACTGTTCAAATTCCATCTGGCTGTTGTAAAATTACCATAATAGTTTGGATGCATTATGGCTACAATGATTGGATTGTAATTGTACATCTTTTGGGTATTTTTAGGCATGATGTTGGCCAGATGAATTAACCATGCATGTGTGATCTAATCTTTCATGGACGGTATCCCTAAATGTGTTCAGGAAATGTGGAAGTGGGAAGAAAAAGGGAATTCATTAAATTCAATTACATTTGAGTGCTATTTTTGAGTTCCTACAGCATTTGTAACCCATACTATGAACGCATATCCTATGGTACGGGATTATGAGGGAAACCTGTTGGGTCTCTGAGAGCTGTGGATACACATCATTGGCAATACGCCTGTTCTTTAGCCCTACACTGTTACAGCTTGCTCAATACCACAGGGACAGAGTCCACAGAGGGGACTCTTGGGATTTCGGGATGAGATTGCAGAATACAAAGTACTGTAACATGCATCTAATGTATTATAAACATCATCTCTTCTTGCCGGAATAGAGTTCTTGAGAGTCATTTAATCACTCAAAAATGCAAGTGATAATTACATTTTAAAGGATTACCAAGAACACATGGTTTTGAATGCCTTAGTGAAAAGAAAACTCCCTGTTTCTGTCCCCAAGAAGATGACATTAAGTTGAGATTCTAGTCACGTCTGTCACCATGTTTGCCTTTCCAGGTCACTTTGCTTTTTCCAGTGTTTATACATGATCTAATCTGTCATATAATCCACCCATTCCTCAAAAAATGTGTCGAAGCTGGCCAGGCGCGGTGGCTCAAACCTGTAATCCTAGCACTTTGGGAGGCTAAGGCAAGAGGATTGTCTGAGCCCAGGGGTTCGAGACCAGCCTGGGCAACGTGGCAAGACCTCGTTTCTACAATAAATCAAGAAAAATTACCTGGGCATAGTGGTGCAAGCCTGTAGTTCCACCTACTTGGAAGGCTGTGGCAGAAGGACCACCTGAGTCTAGCAGGTTGAGGCTGCTGTGACCATGAGCGTGCCACTGTACTCCATCCAGCCTGGGCAACAGAGTAAGACTCCAACTCAAAAGAAAAATAAAAAGAATATGTCAAAGCATTGCCATAATTACTTGCACTATGATTTATGTTGGTCATGAAAGCTATTCTACCTACTATTTTTAGAGAGGGTCTGTTATTTTTTTAACATGGAGATATGATCATCAATGATTTCTCTCATGCTATATAAGAACCAATAGTTGTAATCAAAAGAAAATTCAGTTAAAAATAAGAAACAATATCAAGACTTTAGCCTTCTTCTCTACTCTTCCAGTGGAAGAAACTCCTGGTTGCTGACAGCAGGAACAGAGGGGGTCTTTTAGACAACACCTAGCAATGTGGGACAGTGTTGCCTCCAGCTGTGCAAAATAGAATTACCTTGGCATTTCTCAAAAGACTCAGCACAGCAGACTCTTTGTGCTGGAGAAGGGAAGAGACAAACAGAGAATAATAGTGTTGATTTCCAGTCCATTTAAGATCTACCTCTTAAAGCCATAATATATTTGACATTTTAAATGTTCAAGGTTTAGGTTTGACTTGATTCATCATGTATATTTCAGGCCTTTTCCCTTTGGCCTTAGACATTGATAAGATGAGTGAAATTTGGGCCTTGTCCAAAGATAAATCAATTTCTGAGGCTGACGGAGTATGAAGTGCTCTAAGGGGCCATTCCACCTGTTCTACCTGCCAAGAAAGATGCTGTGGTTTGTTGAGAAATGCAAGACAACTCACAGTGTTTGCCTGTCTTGTTTTTGGCCTTCTCTTAGACATCCTGTCCTTGTGGAGCTGAGTGGTGGTGGAAAGCAGGCCTCTGGTGTCAGACGGATCTGGCTTGGCTACATGGCTCAACCACCTGCTGGTTCTGCAACTCGGGGCACAATGATAGTAATAGCTAAACAATGATACCTTTTCTTTATATTGTTCTTTATCCTTTTGCAATTGCAGATGCATGTACCAGAACAAAGTCAAGATAAACATTCACATTTTTAGGAGATTTGATCAATGGCAAATATGATTTTGGCTTCTTTCCGAATGTGGAGAAAGGAGAAAAAATTCTACTCCCTCTTGCATGCTATCAGCTTTAGACTATCTATTAGACCAACTGACAGAATTGTTAGCGTGGCCAATTTGGAACAGCATAAAAAACAAAACAACTTTTTGTTTGCAATCCTCCTGGTGCTTGGGTAATTTCTAGTATGTCAGATAGTTTTGTAGTCAAGTTTAAGTATCAGATACAATAACAACTTGCCCCCAATTTTAGAAAATCTAATAACAAAAATCAAAAGTTAGCAAATAAAATAGGAGGTGGTGATGTTCTCTGACAAGAGAAATATTTAGATTGTGATTTATCGTTGAGTCCCTGAAATCAAACATTCTCAAAGGGCCGGCTCTGCCCTCTAGGGAACATTTGAGTGTCAGAGTAATTGAAGTGGTGCTATTGACATTTAGTGGGAAGAAGCTGGTGGTGCCTGACTGTCCCAATACCCAAAGTCTGGCACAAATAAATTATCTATCAGCTTGTACAAATTGTCAAATGCCCAGTGGGACATTCATGTGGGTGTAAAATCTATTTTTAATGAGCTAAGGCTGGAAGCCAGTTCCACTTTACATATTGCTATGGTTTGAACGATAGTGTCTCTGCCAAAATTTATGTTGGAACTTATTCCCCAGTGCAACAGTATTAAGAGGTATGGCCCTTGAGAGATAATTAAGTCATAAGGGCTCTTCCTCATGAATGAGATTAGCACCATTTTAAAAGGGTTAAAGGTTGAAGGAAGTGTTTTCTTGCCCTTTTGTCCCTTCTGCCATGTAAAGACAGTCTTCATCTGCTCTGAAGAATGCAGCGATAAGGTGCCATCTTAGAAGAGGAGATCAGGTCCTTACCAAACATCAATCCTGCTGGCTCCTCAATCTATGACTTCCCAGCCTCCAGGACCATAATAAATAAATTTCTATTGTTTGTAAATTAACCAGCCTTTGGCATTTTGTGATAGCAACGCAAATGGACTAAGGCATATATAAACATAATGTGGGTTTTGTTGGTGGGTCATGGTTTTAATAATATGTAATAAATTTTCTAGAAATGCAAGTACCATGAAAATTGAGGGAAGATTATACTCCTTTGTTTGGTTTTAAAACCTACTAAGTGTTGCTTGCTGTTATGGCTTGACTTGTGTCCTCTCCAAAATTCATATGTTGAAGCTGTAACCCCCAGAACCTTAGAATGTGACTGTAATTGAAAGATAAGGTTTTTAAAGAGGTGGCTAATTTAAATGACATCATTAGAGTGGACATTAATCTAATATGACTGGTGTCCTTACAAGAGGATATTAGGACACGAACAAAAAGACATCAGACACATACATGGTGAGATGACCATGTGGGGACACAGCGAGAAGGCAGCTATCTGCAAGCCAAGAGAGAGACCTCAGAAGAAACTAAACCTACAGGCACCATGATCTTAAACTTCCAGTCTACAGAACTGTGAGGAAATGCATTTCCGTTGTTTAAGTCACCCAGTCTGCGGTTTGTTATTTCGGCAAACTCACACCAGTGATGTTAAAGCTGCTCATTGCCTTTGCACCTCCCACTTAGTACATAGGTGTCAGCCTGCATTTATACCGTTGCATTTGTGGTGACACTAAATATAATGCCAGCATCTGACTATGTTGTGAGTGGTATTGTTGTATCCAAGCATTTAATTCATGGCATTTATGTTATTTTACTATAAACTATCTTTCTGTATTTTACTTCTAATATGAGTTAGACTAATCTCTTGATATTTTTTGAATTTACATGTATAGGCAAGTTATATTACCTATGCATTTTAATTGATAACATAAAGAAGACATTTAAGCATATTTATGACAAACAATAGACATTGAATCCGCTGAGTGAAAAGCATAGGTTTGCTTTAGATGAGAATCACTAGGGTTAAGTTTTAGGTAGGTTTTGTTTTGCATGCTGAACAGGAAACACCCTATTGTCTAAAACAGTGGTTCTTAAACATGGGTTCATGTTGTTAAGAAGTTGATGCCTGGCTTTTCCTCTGAGAAATACTGTTTTACTAAGGGTGTGGTCCAGGTGTCAGGATTTCCAAAAGCTCCCAGGTGATTCTGGTGTGCGGGCGGTGTTGAAAACCACTGCGGTGAGTTTAAAACATGTCTGCAAGTTATTTGATACTTTTTCCATCAAAAGGTGGATCTAACTTTCCTTGAATTAGGATATTAAGTTCTGTTTAATGACTCATTTCTAATGAATAGAATGCAATGGAAGTACCCCTTTGAGACTTTGAAGGCTAGATCATAAAAAGCAGCCAATGAAGCTTCTATTCTTTCTCTCTGTCTCTCTCTGCTTCTCCGTATCTCACCCTCCTTCTCCAAGCTTTTGGAACACTGAGCAACCATGTAAGTCGAACGACCTATGCTGAAGCTGCCATGCTAGAGGGATTGTTTGGAGAGACAACTCAGAGGTAGAGAGGGATGTCCAAGGAGCACCACCTGTTCCACCCCCAAATGTCTCATTCTTTGTAGCCCTGGCACCAACTGTGTGAGCAGACAAAGCTGCAAGATGATCTCTGACTGCAGTTGTGGAAAGACCCTGACATGAACTGCCTAGTGGAACCTGGTCCACTCTACAACCTCGACAGACAGTATGTGATGGTTATTGGATGAAGGCACTGCTGGGGCTGGTTTGTTATGTAGTGATAGAAAACTCCAACAAGCCCTGTTCTAAAGTAAGATATATTGATATTTGCAAAACCCTTTTTTTTAATGGAATTAAAGAGTTGCTCTGTGCCCTCATCCTGTTCTCGGGATCATGTTGGGATGGGAGCCCTCCTTTCCTCTCTCTGGCAGGACACATGAGCTTGCTAGACTCCTATCTTCCCTTAGATTCCTGTGTATCAGGCTTCATTTAGTTTTCTAACCTGATAATGGGAGAAGAGGCAATTGTCAGTCTAACATAGAACAATTCTGACCAACCCTAGTGGAATGAACCACACTGTAGGATTACATTGATTAAAAGGACACAGGGGCAGAGAAACCTGGATTTGCTTTTTCTCCTAATTAGTTCATGTCTTATATTTGACATTTCCAAGGATTTTAAAACATTTTATATTTTCCTCACAAATTTCTGGCACATCTGATGAATACCCATTAGTCCAATTGTAGGCAGATCAGGACTGGGATTTTATCTCCTTCAGTGATCATGCTGCCAGCTGCCCAGCTCTGACACAGCAAAGGGTAATAGACAAGCCATTACTGTCTCCAATATAGCTGGAGTGACAGGGAAGTGCAGTCCTGGTCCCCTTCAGGCTCTGAGAGCCCTGCCTGAGTCCTGTGAGAAGAAACTGGGCAACATTTCAAATGTCATAAAACCTTTATGTGGCCTTCTCTCGAAGGGGCAACCTAGAAAACAGAATATGCAGATAATATAAGAGTAGATGCATTTTGCCTTTATTGAAAGTACGTTTGCGTGCCAACTTCCATTTATTTCTTTATTTCCTTTCCAAATGGTGACCCTGTGCAATGATCTCTTCCTCACTGTTAAGTCACACTGCCAGCGGGGGCCTCCAGAATGTTAGGTCAGGCCTGTCAGGGGTGTGGGTGTCTGGTGTGCAATTCGATGCCACATGAAAGATGCAAAGAATTGCACAGAAGTTAGATTAGAAAATATAGTTTATTTAGAAAGTAAATTAGAGCGAGAGCGAGAGAAAGAGGAGATTCACTTCCCCAAGGTAGGGGAGGGGACGAAAGCCTAAGAAAACATGACCAGGTCATAGCTCAAAGAGCACATAGCTACACCATAGCTTAGCAAGGCAATGGCCTTCGGTTGCCTGTGTTTGAGTCCTTTTAATCCTTCTCTTTGATGGAGGAAGGTCATTAAGGTGATTGGGTGGTAGTCTGCTCTACATCATTATGAAGGGGCAAGTAGGCACAGGTACTGATGTCAGGATGGACAGCAGGCAGATGGGTGGGTTAGTCACATGATTGCTGCCATGGTGGTGGGCTAGATGGAAGGAGACAAGGGGAGGGGTTTTTCCTGCAAGAGTCCTGTCAGACATTTCCAATCCACAAGCTCTTTAGTAAAATGGTGGTCTTATTATTATTTCTATGGCCTTGGCCAGCTAAGGGGTGATCTTTGACCTTCTGCTTTTGACAAGAAAATTTCTGCCTGAAAATTTCTTAGAGATTATTGTGCAAAACTATGAATTGAAAGGTTGGGTTGTCCTTGTCTTCCATCCAAGGAAGATTTGTCAAGGGTGTGGGGTAGGCTGCCAGCCTAGACTGTAGTAAAGTGTCTGAACGCTCATCAAACCTGCCTATTGGAAATTTATCTATGTCTAACCTGTGCTAGACTCAGTGCATGTCAGTCTAAGCCAAAATGGTTATGCTGAGGCAAAATGTAAACTAAGTTTATTCTGAGTTTCTCAGGGTCCCTCCTTTCACTCACCAAGTGTTCAGTTCAAACCCAAGTGAGGTTGGGTGGGTCATGGGAATTTGGAAACTGTGGTTTTCTAAAAGTATAAGCAGCCCTTTGGGTAGAATCTTTGGAAATCTAGGATTTAGGTTCCCTTACACTGTTTCTGGGGTGTTTGGAAAGGGCACCACCCTAAAAGCCTCATAGTGTTTTCTTACAGAAGGAAATCTTCTAGGGGAACCCAGCTATAAAAAAGAACTTTGCTTACCCAGTTTAAGAGATTGCTGGTACTCCATCTTCTGAGGAGGCATTTGTTGAGGGTCATGGAGATTGGTGACAGTCTTTGCAAAGGATTGAAATGGTTTTCTCTGAGCTGACTGTGAAGCAGGGTATCTGGAAAATCAAAAGTTTATTTATAGGCAAAGGAAACTAATGGTATATGGAATTTGCAACTGCAGGGAAAGTAGGAATATTTTCATGAGGCTTTCTGAGAGGAAGGAAACAGGACTCCCAGTAACCTTTGCCTGAGACTTGCAGTTACTGATATTTCTCAGGTTGCCAGGTGTGGCTTTGAGCAGTACCCAGTGACAGGGGTGCCACTTGGGAAAAATTCTCTTGAAGGTAGAGAAAGAAATGACCAAGTCTGGTGGTAAAAGCATTGGGCACAGAGAAAGGAAGTAGGCCCTGGGATGGATGCATCTGGTGAATTCCAACACTTAACCTGAGAGTTGAATTGTATCACTGGGTGTTGAATATTCTGCTAACGTTTACATATGGTGGCTAGGCCATCATGTGCATCCGCCACAGAGAATCAGACCACCAATACTTTTACATTTGTATAATACTTCCAATTTACAAATTGACTCTGAATCAATTTTTCCACTTACATCTCACAACAGTTTGTTGATGTAGGTGGAGAAGGTTTTATGTATGTGTTGCTCCCATTTTACAGTTCAGAAAACTAATCAAGGTCAAGCAGGGAGAAAGCAGTTTTCTACCACGAGTAATGGCTGAACCTATTGATGACTTCCTATGTGCCGAGCCCTGCAGCAGGCATCTTACTTGTATTAATTAATTCAACTCTTCCCACAATGCTGTTGGTATTGATATTAATCTCTGTTTCACAGAGAAAGAAGTGGAAGGAGTGAGAGCAAGTGACACACAGGACAGTCCCATCTGAAGACCTTGTACATGAAGTAAGAAGTCTCTCCCTTTATTTTGAGAGGTGGACTCTGCTGATTGCCTTTGAGAATCCTGTGTTCACAGCTGTTATTTACGTATAAATGTGACCTCCGTGTGATATCAGGGACACAATGCCCTAAGCTACCGAAGGGAAACTGGGGTGAGATGGTGTCAGTGTCAATTTACAGTTGATTGCGCCATTTCTCATATACTTTATAACAAGAGTTTGAATGAGGAAGGAATGTAGCAGGCTAAAAGCCTGGGAATCGTTCCTCCAGTTTCCAGTTTCATAACATGCTACATGAATAGCCTGGTAATTTCACGGGAGAGGATCTTGATTTCATTTAGTCCCAGCTCTTTTGCCAGACAGAACATTCTGAGAACGACATGACAGAGAAGATAGTAACAAGCATTTTCAGAGTTTCTAGAGTGAAGAGTGAGAGCTTTAGGAAGTGCTCCTTTGGATAAAATGACAGATGGAAAGAACAGACATTTGTTATGGGGTTCATCCCACTGACCTGCTGGCATATTTGTGTGGCATAAACCTCGAACAAAGTCTCTGAGCCAAAACATGGGGGTTCAAATGACAGCAAGTTCATTAACCTCTTTGCACTCTAGTCTCAGTTTCCTAATCTGCAAAAGAGATAATAATATTATCTCCAAGAATATTATTAAATGAGTTAATGGATTAAATGAGTTAATGCAAGCAACACTGGAGTGTCTGGCACATGGAAAGCTACTTTGTGGTATTCATGCATATTGGGGCTTCTCAGCTTCAGCACTGTTGACATTTGGGCCCAGATAATTCCCTGTTGTGGAGGTTGTCCTGTTCATTGCAGGTGTTTAGCAGCCTCCTTAGGCTCCGCCCACTAGATGACAGTAGGCTCTCTACTGCTCATAATTGTGACAACCACATATGTCTCCAGACGTTGCCAGATGTCCTCTTTGGGCAAAGTAGCATCTGACTAGGAATTATACACTTCTATAAAATTATATAAATGTATTAGTTTGGTAGGGTTGCCATAACACAAGCTTGGTGTTTTAAACAACAGAAATTTATTTTCTCACAGTGTTGGAGGCTTGAGTTGGAGTCTCACTCTGTTGCCCATGCTGGAGTGCAGTGGCACACTCACGGTCACCCCAGCATTGACCTGCTGGGCTTCGGTGATTCTTCCACCTCAGCCTTCCAAGTAGCCAGAACTACAGATGCACACTACTACGTTTGATTACTTTTTGATTTATTGTAGAGACCAGGTCTTGCCAAGTTGCCCGGACTGGTCTCGAACCCGTGGGCTCAGGCAATCCTCACTTCAGCCTCCCAAGTGCTGGAATTATAGGCATGAGCCACTGCAACTGGCCTCATATGTTGAAACTTAATGGCCAATGTGATAGTATTAAGAGGTGGAACTTTTAGGAAGTAGTTAAGTCATGAGCGGATATCCCTCATGGCTGAGATTAGGGCCTCATAAAAGGACTTGTGGGAGTAGGTTTATCCTCTTTTTTTCTTTTGCCATGTGAGGACACAGTATTTGTCTTGTTTGCCTTTCTGCCTTCACCATGTGAGGACACAGCATGAACCCCTTCTGCTATATGAAGATGTAGCAAGACCATCATCAGATAATGATTGTCAGCACCTTGATTTTGAACTTCTCAGTCTCCAGAATTGTAAGAAAGCAGTATCTATTGTTTACAAATTAGCAGGTTTGTGGCATTTTGTTATCGCAGCAGAAACAAACTAAGATACCCACCACGTTGTTCTTAGATATATCGTCGGTATATGGAATATACTGGCTTGCCTCCTGGAAGTGGAGGAGGGGGTAGACTTTTCCTTCACAAAATTGCTGCACAAATGTCTTCAGGTCATGTGCCACTTCATTCAAAGCACTCCATGAGCTGAAAAATGGAGCCCTAAGTTAACATAGTCCAGTGGAATTCTAGGTTAATATATTGCCAATGGAAGAGGAAGAAGTATCTTTACTGTTGTTCCTGAACAGTACAAATATTTGGAAAACTACAGAGATGAAATGAATAGATTATGGGGAAATTATGCAATTTTCAAACCATCTGATCCAAACTTATATTTCTACATTTTTGCTTTCAAGTAGCACATTATGTTTGAATTCAGTTTCCAGGGCTCCCCCATCGCCTGTAGACTAAAATACTGATAGGTCCACTTGCCAAGTGCTTTGTGCACTTGCTCATCATACCCCAACAGAAGCTCCGTCTGTTAGTGCCATTGCTTTTCTATTTTATATATGAGGGAGACAGAGGTTGGGAGGGGCTAGATGCCCTGTTCAGGCAACCCAGGCTGTCCAGTGACTTTTCTCTGCAGAGCAGCTCTTTGGCCTCATGTTATCAGCCCACCCCATTCACCAAATGTGTCTCCCACTACCACTCTCCGGATGTGAAGCATCTGCTCTTTTAAGTGGGGCCTCTCCACTGGCATTGGTCCCAAAGTCAAGTCTTTGTTCATGCTGACTTTCTTGCCAGCTGCCTCCCTTTTCTGCTTTTCTGCAGATTTACATCTCAGTGGTCAAAAAAGCTTTTCCCTAATCCACAGCATCTTTGGTTAATTATCTGTCTTGCCTGTGGCACTGATGTCCTGTCTCTGCACGAGATCAGCTTCCATCTTACATTCTGTCTTGAGTGTGGACCCTTTCTCTCTAGCTAAGTTGTAAGCTGCTTCTATAACTTCTTCATGGCTTACAGTAATAATGATAGTAGCTTACATTTGTCTAGCATCTTACTGTTTACAAGTGTGCCTTCCTGTTAAAATCACTTATGGGTGAGAAGAAAGAAGGGGATAAAATAAATGCTAGAGAAGAGATTCATTTTGCTAGTCCAGTCTCAAGGGAGATGAAGTTGAGCCAGAGCCAACAGAACCTAAGAATCATCTGTGATTGATGAGGGGAGGCAGGTCAGCATGCTCCGAAGGGCTCTGCTTTGCTACAGCAGGAAGTTGTTCCAGAAGTCTAAGCAAACTGATTCAGCGCATCTGGGAAGGGGTCGGAGAATCCCATGACGGGTATGGACGTTTCTTCCTCTGGTTCAGGATCTAACCAGAAATTCGCCCGTCACCACCCCCTAGAACATCACAGCCATGCCTGAGAGACATGGGAAGCTAAGTGGTCTGGTGTAACATTCCACACTTAGAAAATGGAAGAGCTGGATATTGAACATATCTACTTGCCATTAATGACTATGTTCATTCCACCATACCAGTGGAATATGCAGAAGTGTTGCTGGGGGTGGTTGGTAAAAATGCTGAATCGTCCTCCATTCAGGAATCTGCAATTGTACTAAGTATCCCTAGTGATTCCAGTACAGGTGGTCCGTGCATCATATGCTGAGAAGTCCCTTTCTATTCCAACTTGCCTCCTAGACACGCTTATCTATGTATATCTCTAAAGTACTCATCAGTTTATAAAGTGCCAGGTCATAAATGTTCTCATTTATAAAATGGGGCATTTTCAGAGCATCTGATCCAAACTTTTATTCCTATATTTTACAAGTACCTGAGACTCTAGATGACCTTTGGGAGCCTTTCCATCTTCAAGAACTGGTGCTCATATAGGCAACCTGAGAGCTCGGGTGGATGGCGGAGCACACAGACACCAGACACCACTCTCTGTCACCTCTCATGAGCGCTCCCACTCCGAGGCTGTGCTGACTATCCTTTCATGAGATTTCTGTGCATCAAGATCCTGGGTGTTTACAGCAGAGGCAGCTGCATGTGTTGACCCCAGAACCGGAAGATAAGTGTCTATGGAAATGCTCTTGATATAGGCAGGAAATTCACAGACCCAGAGATTACGTGAACATATCCAGAGATGCAGCCTGTTGTTTGGAAAGAGAACCTGGCTGCAAGTCTGGATACTTGGTTTCTAGACCTGGCCCAGCCACTACTTATTAAGTGAATATGAGCATGTCACTGTGCCTCAGTTTCTTTTCTGGTAACATAAAGTAAAAGGATTGAACTAGATTGCTGGTTTTCTTAATATGATCCTTGGAGCCCAATGATTTGAAAGAGGAGCCCTAGGAAACACCAAAGAGAAAAGGGGTCAGTAGGTGGAGGGCTTTTGGAACCCCAACCTTGTTTAATTATGGTAGCTCAGAATTGCTTTATTTTGGGGGGTTCTCTGTAAGCTCTCTTTAGAAATATGGGTTCCAATGATAAAAAAAAGTGTTTGAAAAATCATTGAACTATATAATCTTTCATTTAAGGGTTCCTATAATTGATCTTTGTAGTTCTTTTTCAGAATAACCACACTTAAAAACTTTTTTTGAGGGGGATCTGTGATATAGTTTATGTCCTTGCGTCAAGGCAATCTGAAGCTCCAAGTCATTGAGATTAGTGTCTCTGGAACCCCAAACTTGGTGACTAACCTGAATTCAGGTACCAATCAACACATCACAAGAACTTAATTCCTTGGCCCTACTTTTCTGCAACTAAGAACCCTAAATTCAGGTGAGCAGGGAGGGGGTTGAAGAGTAAATATGGGGCCTACTTAGGACCAATATTTAATTTAAATAAACACAGCTGAGCAAACAGAAGACATTAAGCAAGGGCTGTATTTACGTAGCCATTTCCTTAGTGGCTTATGTGCCAAATGAATTCAATGGCTTTTTGACTTTTTTCCTTTTGATCTTAATTGTGACCTGTTTGACTAAGTTGATGGAGTCAATGGAAAAGTCTAGACATGAAAACTGGTGAACCTTTTTATTAAGAGCATTTTTAGTTAAGTCTTTCTTTATTTTTCAGGGGGCAAAACAGAGGGCTTATAGAACTTCTCAGTACTTAAAACAGAATGATTTGTATGTCTCAGTAGATTCTACATTCTTTTTCTTTCTTTCTTTTTTTTTTTTTTGAGTTGATGTCTCACTCTGTCACCAAGGATATTCAGGGCAGTGGCCTAATCATGGTTCACCACAGCCTCGACCTACTATGCTCAGGTGATCCTTCTGCCTCAGTGTCCTGAGTAGCTGGGACTACAGGTGCACGCTACCACGCCCAGTTAACTTCTGATTTTTTGTAAAGATGAGATCTTACTATGTTGCCTGGGCTGGTCTTGAACTTCTGGGCTCAAGAAATCCTCCTACCTCGGCCTCCCAAAGTGCTGAGTGATAGGCATGCTGTCACCACACCCAGCCTGTCTATATTCTTTATTCCACTTAAGAAATGGGAAAAATCATCTTGGGGCTGTTATACTGATACAATCTGAGTGCCGTGTCTTGGATGACTCAGCAGAGTTGTCTAAGTAGCTATTGTGGTGTTTTCTTAGGACTGGTCTGACTTGGATCATCATTATTTCTTAGGTGAAAGCCCTTATGTTATAGCTTTGGGAACTGCAGTCTTGTATTCTCTCAGCACACAGGGTCTGCATGTAATTTACTGGCTTTAAATATATTTTTATGTTTTTGAATGCTTCTCATTTTATCCATGAATTGATAACAATACAACTGCTTTAAGAGTTAAACCCTCAAACCTCAGTGGTAACACAATAGAGGTTACTGCTTGCTCATATAAAGTCCAAAGTGGGTTTGGTCCTCTTGCTTTCCATGCAGTGATTCAGGGGAACCAGCCCCCTTCCACCTTGTAGATAAGGCATACTAGTTTCTTATCCATATTGGCCCAGATATGTGACACTTGTCACTTTTGTTTATGTTCCATTGGTGAAAACTGGTCACATGACTCTACCAAGAGAAAAAGAGATTATAGTAATGACCTGCAGCCGTTTTCCAACACAAACTGTGTTGGAAAGGAAAACCCGAGTCTTTGGTAGACAGTTACCTCTACTACAACTAACAAAAAGAAACCTTTAGTTTATTAACTAAGCATGTAATTTTAACAGCTTAAGTTTCAAAAGGTGTCTTGGCATTGTTGAACTTATGCCTAAAGAAATGGCCTATTTTGAGCCTTGGAGAAATGTCCAGTCATCCAACCTGATATTTCTTGGGACAAGACCTTGTCTTTATGAGCGCTGCAGGAGAATGTGCACAAGCACAGGTTAGCTTATTTCATGCAGGTCCAAGAGAGTTACTTCCTTTCTCTGTACCTCAATCTTCTTTTCTGCAAAATGAAATTGTTGGATTAGATCATCTTTAATACCTATATTCTGGAAAGATACATTTCATTATATATGCTATTGAAATCATTGGAATCATCTGTCTTTGATGTGATTAAAGGTTGTTCTTTAGGAAAGGCATGGACAAAAGTGTTGTGCCAGACCCCCAAAGACTCCAAAAGGGAAGGCATTGTGTCCGAGAGGCTGAATAAATGACTTGGAGACAATGGACAAGACATGGGCTTTATTTGAGAACATACCGGAAGATGGTCCAGGAGTGGCTGCTGCCTGGGGAATAAACCACTGCGGATTGTAAAAGGAACACAGGTTATACAGCATTTTACACAGGGCGGAGTGTGGAGTCAAGCGTAAAAAGGGTAGAGTTTCTAGTGTGCAGGTGCAGTATGAGAAGGCACTTATACATTGCTTGTACACGAAATGGCTATGAGTTCTTCCTAGGGATGGGATTTTTGGTATTATAATGAACTAAAGGTGAACAAAAAGGTAACTAAAGGTTATGGAATTGACCTAGGAGCACCCCATCTGGTCTGAACCTGCCTGGGGAGCTGACTGCTTCAAGGAAGGGTGCAGGAGAACACTCACTATGCATAGCTGCAAGATGTGGTCAGCAGGTATAGGAAACACTTCGCCCATGGCCTCAGCATGACCTGCATGCCCAGGCATGGGGTCCGAGGGTAAGGGGACATCCTCGGTCGGCCACTCCCAGGACCCTTCCCCAGGCTCAAACTCCTGGTTGGGACCATATCCAGTGTGTGCTCATGTTGTCACTAAGTGTGTGTCCCCGAACTTTCGTATTTCTAAAAACTACTAGAGGAAAAGGGAAACAAAATTCTTGCTTTTCTCAGTGAGTCTTGACCATGTTTCCAAATATTTAAATGTTAAATGTGGATCATTTAACTACAACTTCAATGCTAAGAGCAAACACATGAAAGCAAACGGTCAAATGGCATGATTTTGGACTTTTAATCCCAAACAACCTATACATGTAATTTTCAAATAAGAATAAGCCTATTCAATTACAAGGAATTATTATTTGAATTTTAGTCTCAGATCCAATTTTTCTAATGAATTTTCTCTCCAGCCACTTCATGCCATTGTTGGTTTTTAAAAAGACGAATAGTCTGCAAAGGAACCAGTGTTGTGAGGTGTCCTGCTGAATCACTGCCCATAATGGGATTTGATTCTGAGCCTTTGGGGCAATGCAGTTCATCACACATTCTGCCACCAGGAAAGTGGCTTTTCCTCAAAAAAGTGACTTGCTCCATTGCTGTTCACGGGACTTGGGTTTGTAAATACAGGAAGGCATTAATGTTTTGGTGCTGAAGCACCAACTGATGAAGGTTAAAATAGAAGAGGAGATTTGTAATGCACAACTGTTGACAAAGAAGTTGCTCTCTGTGGTTCTTTATGTGTGGGAAGAGACTTGGTCTCCTCCACGGGACAGATGCCTCACTCAGCTGTAGGCAGAAGGCGAGATGACAGTGAATGCCTCCAGGGGACAGTTTTCCTGTCTGCCCAACAAACAGCTTCTTTTGTCCCTAGTATTTATTTTTATTTACTTATTCTTTTTTTCTCAAGCTCCCTTGCCCCTCGGATTTCTTTTTCTTTTTTTTACCATGTGCATTTATTTCCTTCAAGCAATTTATATATTGAACTTTTTCATAAATAAATAATACATGGCTTTTTTGTTTTTAAATGTTTTTAAAAAAATCTTGAAGACGTGGGGTACAATTCAGGATTAAGTATGCAAGTGTCATCGCACAGGTAACG
Organism: Tarsius wallacei; assembly: GCA_963574415.1. Taxonomy (NCBI): domain Eukaryota; kingdom Metazoa; phylum Chordata; class Mammalia; order Primates; family Tarsiidae; genus Tarsius; species Tarsius wallacei. The sequence goes on along the minus strand of CAUYQG010076941.1, from coordinate 346 downwards.
TTTAGGTCTCTCTTTTGTCCCTACTTTGCCTGATTTGAGATCAAGTACCTTTATTGATGGTGTGTGTGTGTGTGTGTGTGTGTGTGTGTATGTGTGTCCCGCCCCAGCAGTGTCCCGCTACTGCTGATCCCTTTCTTACAGTATTATGGTAAATGTTCAACCCTTCGGATTTCTAAAGGAAGACTTTTAATCTTTAAATGCTCCCCTACTCCTTTATTTCAAGAGGCGTGGTATAGGAAATTAGCATAATGCTGGAGTCTGAGTCACCTGGGCTTGGTTTGAGGGTCTGCTGCCTGATAGCTTAGGCTCTTTTTGCCTCAAATATCTCATCTGTAAGATGGGTCAT
>CAUYQG010076940.1:0-22485 GCA_963574415.1 Tarsius wallacei | reverse complement strand
AAAAGAAAAGAAAAGCGGAGCCCTTCATCAAAGAGTTCAGTGAGTCTTCCTCCCTGACTCAAGTTAATGCCGTCTTTTTTCTCTGTTTATTCCTAGAATGCAGTCTCAACAGTATCAGCAGCAGCGTCGAAAATTTGCAGCTGCCTTTTTGGCATTCATTTTCATTTTGGCAGCTGTGGGCACTGCTGAAGCTGGGAAGAAAGAGAAACCAGGTAAGCAGTAGGGTTTAGAAAGCAAGATGCTTCATTGATTAATGTCCATCCAGCCCAATTACCTTCCTTCCCTCCCTTTTTCCTACCTCCCTCCTTCCTAACTTTTTTCTAATTACTTGGAGGAACCTAGAAAAAATCCCTTGCTATTTTTCTCCCACTAAAAGTCCTGGAGTGTAGATGTTAATGATTGTTAGCATAATGATCAAACTGGCAGCTACTATGTATAGAACATTGACTGGCAATCAAGTACTTTGCTTATGCTACCTTTCTTCCTCAAAAAACAATGTTCTGGGGCTGCTCAGTGGCTCAGCCTGTAATCCCAGCACTTTGGGAGGCTGAGATGAGTGGATTGCCTGAGCCCGTGGGTTCGAGACCCGCCTGGGCAACTTGACAAGACGTCGTCTCCTCAATAAATAAAAAATTAGCTGGGTGTGGTAGCGCACACACGCCTGTAGTTCCGGCTACTTGGAAGGCTGAGGCAGAAGGATCGCTGGAGTCCAGCAGGTGGAGGCTGCGGTGGCCAGGAGCATGCCACTGCGCTCCAGCCTGAGCAATGGAGTGAGACTCCAACTCAAAACAAACAAACAAAATGTTCTGAAAGGTATTTATTTATTTATTGTCTCAGATTTATGAAGGAGGAAACTGAAGCTAAGAATGGACAAAGCACATTCTCTGTGTCACACCCAAAGTCATAAGTAGTCTATTTGAGTCTGTGATCCATCCTATTTCTGTTATGCCATTCCATCTACAAGGCAGAGAAAGAACATCAGCTTGCATTGAAATGGCTCATTTGACAACTTTACTTTTAATATAATGTTTTCTCATCTTTTTAAACTTAGTTATTTTTGGAGATCTCTTTTATAGAAATGTTTGCTTCTAAAAGATATTAGTAAATTACTTAGCACAGTTCCTGGCACATAGTAAGAGTTGGATTAATATTAGTTCTAGCTTCTTCCTCAGTTTTCATTCTTTCTTCTCTTGATCATTGCTTCAATCATCTGGTGAACATCTGTCATTTTTCTGCTATTCGCTGGACAATAAGGATATAGGTGACAACAAGCACGGACCCTCCCATCAAAGTGCTAAAGAGTCAACTTATATCTAGGAGTTGCAGAGTTTTCTGAATGTTGGATGATTTTTCTTCCTTTATTCCAGAAAAAAAAGTGAAGAAGTCTGACTGTGGAGAATGGCAGTGGAGTGTGTGTGTGCCTACCAGTGGGGACTGTGGTCTGGGCACACGGGAGGGCACTCGGACTGGTGCTGAGTGCAAGCAAACCATGAAGACCCAGAGATGCAAGATCCCCTGCAACTGGAAAAAGCAATTTGGAGGTGAGCCTCACCCTGCTGTCCTGTTGTTTTAATCTCCTGCTCTCAGATAATTCTCAAACTTATCTACCAGTTGTCTTTGTGAGGTTTATCCAATTGTCACTTTTAGTACTTATTTGTTTATTTAATTTAAATAAGTTTACTTTATCAGACACAAATTGACCAGGCATAACTAGTGACATTTTGGGAAGGTAATCCTTGTTATAAAGGCTGTCTTGTGCATTGTAGGACATCGAACAGAACCTCTGCCTTTTGCTCTCTAGTTTCCAGAAGTACTCCTCACCTACAAGTTGTGAAAGCTGAAAATGTCTTCAGATATTCACAGCCAAATATCTTCCAGGGGTCAAAATCATCCTTGGTTGAGAACCACTGCCTAAGCAATAGGGACATAAAATATGCCCTTGATTAATGGTATTCATTGATCTACCTTCTCTCTCTTTTCTTTCTTTCTTCTATTTCTAAGTTTCTTCTATTTTCCTTTTCCCTTTTCTTGTTTATTCTCCTCCTACTTGTCTTCCTCTGTCACTCTCAGACCCTTTCTCTCTGGATCCCTCCCCATCTCCCACAGAAGTTCATGGATTTACTTATGGAATCCAGCAGGGGTGCTCATTTTTCATAAGCTTTTCTCTCGCTGACTATAGTGCTCACTTTTCATAGGCTTTTCTCGCTGACTATAGTCAGCCTCATGCAGCCTGATCCATCTATTTGAGATGGGATCTCTCAACACTTTCAACTTTAAACCCACCATCAGACTCCCAAATAACCTGTTTATTCCACTTTCCAGACTTTTTTTGTCTTTCTTAGTCATGTAGGACGTAATGTCCCAAGTCCTACTTGTGTCCTACAGAAATGCATTATGGCCTACAGACAAGTGAAGAACAGTAAATAAATACACATGTATCATTTGCTTTTGCTTCAACCTTTGGTGTATTTATTCGAGTGGAAATTTGTTCTATAAAGGCATGATGGAGTTCAGATACATCAGATCATAAATTGTACATAAGCACCTTAAGACCTACTTACACAAAGTTTAAAAGGTTTATTTTAAAGGACTCAAAAATAGAATATTAAATAGCTCTTCAAAACTCAACAGTAAAATAACCTAACAATCCAATAAGTAAGTGGGGAAAAGACATTAACAGACATTTTTAGGACTCAAAATTAGAATATTAAACAACTCTTTAAAACTCAGCAGTAAAAAAACCTAACAATTCAATAAGTAAGTGCAGAAAAGACATTAACAGACATTTTACCAAAGGATATAGATAGGCGGCAAATACACTGAAAAGATGTTCAACGTATTTTCCTTATTAGGAAAATTAAAATTAAAACCATCATGAGATATCACAGTATACCTATTAAAATGGCTACAATAAAAAATAGGTGATAATACCAGATGTTAGTGAGGCTGCAGAGAAACTAGATCACTCATAAATTGCTAATGAAAATGTGAAATGGCACACACACACTGGAAAAGAGTATGGCAATATTTTGCATTATTACCATGCATTCACCATGGAACCCTGCAACTGGAAGAACCAACTTGGAGGTAAGCCTTGGGCATTTATCCCAGAGAGATGAAAGCTTATGGTTCCACAAAAACCTGGACACGAGTGTATATAACAGTTTTATTTGTAGTAGCCACAGAAGCTGGTAACAACCCAGATGTGAATGGGTAAATGATTAAATGTAACTGGTGAACAGTTAAACTGTGGTATATCCATATTATGGACTGTGGACTATAGACTATGGCTCAGCAATAAAAAGAAACAGACAATTGACACACACAACTTGGATGTCTGCCAAAAATTATGCTAAGTAAAAGAGCCAATACAGAAGGTTTACATATTGTATAATTTGATTTGTATAAAATTCTTAATTTAGCAAAATTTTAGAGCTGGAGAACAAATTAGGAGTGGCCAGAGGTTAAAGAAGTGGGAAGGGAGGAAGTTGGCTAGACCATGGCTGTGGAAGATGACCCAAGGGATACTTGTGTTGGAACTATTCTGTATATTAATGGCAATGGTGATCATACGAATCTACATACAGGATAAAATTGCACAAAACCAAACCCATACACAAAGTTATAATTGTCTGTATTATTTCTTATGCCTGTTAATGAATCTACAAATAACTCAGTATAAAGTTAACAAAAAAAGTTTGCCTTTATTATCATGGCAGCAAAATAGGATCATTCAAAGATGTCCTTTTGGTTTACTCTGCCTTTAGCGGAGTGCAAATACCAGTTCCAGGCCTGGGGAGAATGTGACCTGAACACGGCGCTGAAAACCAGAACTGGAAGTCTGAAGCGAGCCCTCCACAATGCTGACTGCCAGAAGACGGTCACCATCTCCAAGCCCTGTGGCAAACTGACCAAGCCCAAACCTCAAGGTAGGTCCCTGTCATTATGCCACAATTTTAATGAATTGATGGACTCTAGCAAGATCCTCACATGTGGAAACCCAAGTTTTCCAGAAAGAAATATTAGGTAAATTACTTTAAGAAAATGATTGAAAAAGTCCCATAGACTAAGCATCACAGAAGTACTTTTAAGCAGGCTGTCTGTGAGTTCAAATTGAAGAACTTGCATGATGGGGGACCAGTACAGTCTCCCAAAACAAATAAATAACTTAGCAAAATATGCCAATATATGATGACCATATATTTTAAACTCTCAATTGGAACTGCATCCTGACAACAAACACAAACTTAGAATGCTGATAAAGCAGAAATTTTTAAATCAAACCTCTCCCAGATTATCTGAAATATACTTTTCATAAAATCAGGTAAATTATTTTACATTTTCCTTTTCTTTACCACATCACTTGATAGGTTCTGTATTTCTTAACACTTCTTTCAGATCCTTTATATTTATTTAGTTGGATTAGATTACCAGCTACATTCATCACACAATATTAAAATGATGGAGATTTATCTTTGCCAGAAAGTAGGGCTCTACTCTTGTACTGGAGAAGGTAAAACAAAATCAAATATTAAGGGCGTGGTTTCAGACAGATAGAATTCAAGCCAAAGAAAGTCAAGGAGGAATTAAAGGCTTTTATTTCATGAGTGTTATGAACTGAGTTGTGTCCCCCCAAATTCATATGTTAAAGTCCTAACCCCCAGTACCTCAGAATGTGACTGTATTTGGAGTCAGGGTCTTTAATGAGGTGATTAAGGCAAAATACAGCCATATGGGTGGAACCTAATATAGTGTAGCTGGTGTCCTTATAAGAAGAGGCAATTAGGACCCAGACACACATAGAAGGAAGACATTGTAAAGACAGAGAAGATGACTATCTACTAGCCAAAGAGAGAAACTTAGAAGAAGTCTACTGACCTAGATTCCAGATTTCTAGCCATTCAGAATTGTGAGAAAATTCGTTTGTATTGTTTAAGCCACCAGGTCTGTGGTACTTTGTTATGGTAGCCCTAGCCAACTAATAAAATGGACCTCACTAAGCTCTAAATTAAAATATCCTCTTGGCCTCTATTCATGTATTTGAAATCTAAAGTAGACCTGAAAATTCATACTGCCAGAGTAATTATAAGGAGAAATCCAGAAAAATGACCATGTAAAAGATGCTCATAATAAATGAAGATAGAGAAAAAATAATCCCCAGAAGCTGAGAAGGATAGACTGGCTTGCTGCTGATGGCCAGGCCTTTTTCATAGGCCTGGTTTTTGGGTCTCTTATGGAGTTGTTCATGGAAATGATTGTTTTCGATTTCAGGATGGCCAGGTATGGTTGGGCCCACAGATGATGAGTCTAGGACTCAGGCTGCCCTGTGCAGATCATGGAAATCTCTGCTTGTTGTAGTGTGTTTTTGGAAGGCATGAGGCAGGGTTGGGGTGACTGCAGTACTGTGTAAAGTTGACACAGCAAGTACTTGTGTCAACTTTACAAATGTCACTTGTCCAAGACAACCACATAGATCTAATCAAAATCAGCAGCTATATTTACTAAGTGAAACATTAACAAAAATGGAAGAACTCAGAGATATAGTTTTTAAAATATTATATATATATATATATTTTTTTGAGTTAGAGTCTCACTCTGTCGCCCAGACTGGAGTGCAGTGGCCGATCCCGGACACCGCAGCCTCCACCTGCTTGGCTCCAGCAATCTTCCACCTCAGCCTTCCAAGTAGCTGGAACTACAGGTGTGCGCTACCACGCCCGGCTAGTTTTTTGATTTATTGTAGAGATGAGGTCTCGCCAAGTTGCCCAGGCGGGTCTCGAACCCACAGGCTCAGGCAATCCACTCACCTCAGCCTCCCAAGGTGCGGGATTACAGGCTGAGCCACCGAGCCCAGCTTTTATGACTAATTCTAAACTCATGTTCCCTTTTTGTACTCTGCTGATTTCTCACCCATATCACAAATGGGTATGGGCTAAACTCCTTGAGTATTATTTTTGTTTGAAATAGAAGAAGATAAACTTTGCAAAGCCCAACACTGATATGTGAAATGGAAGAAGATATTTTCTACATTATTTCTAAGCCTGTTCTGGAAAAAGTCCTCTAGAATATACATTTCAGGAAGAAAGGGACATGGCCTATTTTGTCCTCTATCCATTGCGCCTAGAACAAGGAGTAGCACATAGCATGTGCTGAGTAAATATCTGTGCAATAAACACTAAACAGAAAAAAGTATTTTGCACACTAAATCCACCAAAGACTGGTGGAAACTGCAGTAGTCATTTAACTACATTTTCCTCAAAGTGATACAATTTTGAATTATGTTCTTCCTTCATTCAGAAAAGAATGTCATCAATGTTTCTCTTGTTCTAACTCACCTACATGAGGAGGATAGAGACAAGTAGGGAACTTAGTAATTATGAATTAGGCCCTGGGATAGGAGCTCCTCATCATTTAATTTAAGTCTCAAAGCAACTCCATGAAGTAAATTGTATTTATCCTACTTTATATATGAAAAAGCAAAGGCCCAGAAAGGTTAAACAACTTGCTGGAGGTTTCACAGCTTGTAAATGGTGGAACCAAAATTCATATCGAAGGGAAACCAAAGACTTCGCTGCCTTTTCAGTTGCCCAGTGCTGTCTCTTGGTATTGTATACTCTTGAAACTCTGGTAATAGTAGATAAATCTTTATGTCTAGAATCTTTAAATAGTAGAGCTTTGGGGGACCCTGCCTATTATCTGATAGAACCCTCACACAACAAATGAGGACAGAGAAAATCTATTATTTATCTATGTATAACCTGTTTTCTAGAAGTGAAGTCTGTTCTAGGTTTTGTTTTCTTCTGATGCTCTTTTTCTGCCTTTTTTTAAAACGTGAGAATTATAGGAAAGGGACTTTTCATAACTGTCAGACTTTCAAAATAAACCACATAGGGTATTTTGCTCTTGAAGAAAACCAGTAACTGTCGAAATACAAGTCAATTACAGTCATGCATCACACAGAGCAGGGGTATATTCTGAGAAATGCGTGGTTAGGAATTTAATTGCTGTACAAACATCATAGAATGTACTTACACAGCCTTGGTGGTACAGCTACTACACACTTAGCTTGAAATGGCCTATTGCTCCCAGGCTACAAACCTGTACAGCATGTGAGTACACGGAATACTGTAGGCAATTACAAGTGGTTGGTTTACACACCAACACAATGGTAGGTATCTGTGTCTCTAAACATCCTTAAATATAGAAAAGGTACAGTAAAAATACAGTATAGGGAATATAGTAGATAAAAAATGGCACACCTATATAAGGCACTCACCATGACTAGAGCTTGTAGAACTGAAAGTTGCTCTGGGTAAGTCAGTGAGTGAGTGGTGAGTGAATGTGAAGGCCTAAGACATTACTGTGTACTGCTGTAGACTCTATAAACACTGTACACTTAGGCTACTCTAATTTGTAAAAAAAACCAACTTATTTCTTAAATAAAAAATTTCTTAAATAAAAAATTAATTTTGGATTAGTGAAGCTTTTTAACTTTAAGAACTTTTAATGTTTAGAACTTTTTGATTCTTTTGTAATCACTTTTGTCTCAGAACACTCATAGAATGTACAGCTGTAGTAAAATATTTTTTCTTTATGCTCTTATTCTAGAAGCTTTTTACTATGTTTAAATATTTTTTATAAACTTTTTTACTAAAAACTTAGACACAGACACACAGATTAGCCCAGGCCTGCACAAAGTCAGGATCATCAATATCATTTTCTTTCACCTCCACATCTTGTCTCACTGGAAGGGAAGGGTTTCAGGGTGATAATAGACATGGAGCTGTCATCTCCTATGATAGCAATGTCTTTTTCTTGAACACCTCCTGAATTACCTGCCTGAGGCAGTTTTATAGCTAACTTTTTTTAAAAGTAGTATACTCTAAAATAATGGTAAAAGTATAATAAACATTAACCAGTAACATAGCCATTTGTTATCATTACCAAGTATTATGTACTGTATGTAATTGTATGTACTAGACTTTTACATGCCCGACAGCACAGTAGGTTTGTTTATACCAGTGTTACCACAAACATGTGACTAGTGCCCTGCACTCTGAAGACATTAGCAAGGCTGCAGTGTCACTAGGCCATAGGGATTTAGGGATTTTTCTGCTCTGTTATAATTTTCTGGTGTTATGCAGTGCATGACTGCTTTTCATAGTTAAAAAATACCTTCTTTACCAATCACTATCCTTCTCATGATCAGGCTCTGTTCTGCTGGATTTTTTTGCTTGTTTATCTGTTTGTGTATTCATTTTAGAGAACTCTGCTGCTTGGTTTCTGACCCCTTTTGTTTTGGGAAATTGTCACAGGTTAATATGCCAATGGCTTGATTTTCAGTGTGAAAAACATCCTCTTTGAATTTTAGAGTGAAACATAAAGATGTTGATGAGGATGTGACTACCCAGCATTAAATCAGGGGAAGGATGGAGAATATCTTTGTGACTTAATTACTAATAATAAGGCTAAAGATTAAAAGACTTGGCTAGGAGGTAGAGGAAGGCTTAATATATAAATTTATCATCTAAACACCGGGAAATTATTAAATATCTCAGTTTGGTGAAAGGTGTCCTTGAAATTCACCCTAGTGCAATCTGACAGCATTCCCTCTTGGTGTATAGAAGCAGTCCTTCCTACTGCTATGTTTATATTATGCAAATTCTATACTCTAGTCTGAGTCTACAATTTCACTAATACTGGATATAATGTTAGAAATTCTTACCTGAAAATCCTCTTGTGTGGGAACACCACTTAATCTGAGGAGAGCTTAGAGTCATTCACTTCTGTATTATAGACACAGAAGAAAAAAAAGCATTGGTATTCTGATTCCTGATGGACACAGGAATTGGAAGATGCATATTTGAAATGTAGCTTTCCTGGGGATGAGGCTGTATTACCTTGGGCAAGGATCACTGCTTGACTGAAGGATTGTATAATACCTGGAATTTTCTTAATGATAACTGAAGTCTAGCAAGGATAAATTGGTGAACAATTGAGTTGGACACTTGAGATTTTAATTTTTTTAGTAAAAGTGGTTAAGAATTTAATTAATATAGATAACTTAATTAGTTAAAACCTTGTATTTGTCAGGATTTTTAGATGCAGCAAGATCTACTTTAGCTAGTTAAGTAGAAATGGGTGGATTCAAGGGTATTATTGAGTTTATAGACACTCCAGGAGGGTCAGAGGACCTGCCTTGGATCTGTAAGACTGGGAATGGTAGGCCAAAAGCAACAGACTCAGGAGAAATATCTGTCACACTACATGTTGCTGATCTAGTGGAATTTCTGCTGTGACAGTTACCCACTGCTCGGACTGTATAGTGCTAAGAACACAATACTGGAAGCTCTACCATAGTTGTCCCCTCAAAACCAGGTGCTTCCACCCCCCTTTTTGTGGGGGCATCCAGTCTCCCTAAATGTAGCCCCTGCCTCTAGTTGCTGACTTCTATCTACCTCCACATCCCATGTAAGCGTGCCTGCTCAACAAAAACTGGCCACATAGGCAATCCTGCTACAAGGGAGTCTGGAAAAATATGTGTTTCACTTTCCAAAACAAGAAGGGCAGCTGAGAGGGTCTTGAATTGGTATGGGGTGGGCTAATCTGCCACCAAGTGTGCAGGAATGTTGGAGTGTGAATGGAGGATGTCATTAGACTTACCACTTGCCTATGGGGCTAGATGAGGCACTGCCGCCATTCTGACTACCCCACCATAGAGAGAGTTAGGTTTTCCTCTCTAGAACTATCAGTAATTTTTTTTTGCCTAAAGAGATCATTGATTTACTAACACTGAAAAAAGTTAGAAATGAGTGTCACTTTCTGCTGATGGCATTTTGTAAAATGTCAGAGAAGGAACCTCCTCACAGGACAAATAACACTTTTCTAAGCTATGCGTGTTTCTCAGTGGTCCCCGTAGAGGAAGTAAGTGTTCATCGTGGAATTAGAAGTGGCCAAGACAAGTGGCACCGCCAGGATAGACCTGTGGATACGCCGTGACCCTATAGGAAGTCCAGTCTCTGTGAGAGTGTGCAGCTCAGTGGAACAGGTTGCTGGTAGTTGTTGCGGGAGTGGAGAGTCATGCTGAGCCTGAGGCTGGGGCTTATGTGAAGCCTCTGAGAGGAGCTGAGAGTTTCCTTCAGGCCGCAGGTGATATTGCCCAAGTTATCATCTCAGAACATTCAAGGATCTTGGGTTATTGTTCACCTGGCAGTTATTAGATATTTTTTGAACAAATTACATAAAAGAGGAGTGTTGTCAAGCTCCCTCTCTTATGGACCAGCAAGCGTGCATTCATGTCAGCCTCCAGGTTTGTCAGGCAGTCAGGCATTCCAAGATGGTTTTGGAACAGACAGAGGTGGATGTCTGTGCTACAGGTGTTTCAGGGAATGAATGCCATTTCCTTCTGCTGTTTGCACCAATCCACACACTGCTGTTACTTGATATTTGTTAAATTTTTCTGCTTATGATGACCCCAACTCCTTTCTTCTCAGCTATTTCAAAAAGTTTTGCCATCTTGCTGCTCTTTTTTGGAAAGTTGCCTAGCCCTCTCTTAGGTTTGACAATTCATCTTTAAAGATCAAAAGAACAGCAACTGTTTAAGTGCAAGACTCAACTGTGTGTAGGACACAGCATTTGGCAGCTGATTATTAAATGGGAGAAAAGAGGTCAGGAAAGTGATATTCCCAGCATTCTCAATTCTCTCCCCTGCTAAATAGATTCTTTTGTTAGTTCTTTTAAAGATAAAAGAAGTTCCCCAACATTTCTTTCTGTGTTCTGGGCTCTGACATCTCTTAGGAATGAACATGGCAACATTGTGTGGATGGGCTTTCCTAGGCTGGGAGACTTTTAACTGTGTTGGGAGAGGTGAAGGGGCAGAATCCCACCATCAGCTAGCCTGGGCTGGCTCCCTCCCCTCCAAGGCCCCCTGAAGCGGTTGATGATTACTGCCCTTGTGTTTGACCAGAAGAGGCAGCATGGGGTGCCTTGTGGGAACTCTGTTCTTCTTGATCAGAGGACAACAGTCTTACTCAGTTTGGTTTCAAGGTTTTCATTTCTTTTTTAGTCTACTTTTATTCTACTTGTCTTTCAAAACCTATATTTCATTTTCTATCCCCCATGACACTGTACTTGAAGTGGGAAGGCCTAATTCTGCCCTTTTCTTATTAGAATGATATCTGCTTTGTCTTTTCTAAGCTAGAGTTGACAATTAATACCTCATAGCATTGTTGTAAAGATAAAACAAAGTGCTGTAGATAAAAATGCTTGGTAAATGTACATTATTTTTAAGACTATCTCCTTTCTCCCAAATTAATTTCTTGAGGTGGATGTTTTCCTCAGCACCTTTTTAGGCAAAGGAGAATTATGGTGATTGCAATAGTAATTGCTGTTATTGTGTATTGAGAAGCGTGCTTTGAGTAAACACATTTTTATTAAGTGAATAATAAATGTTTTGTTACATGAACATTATGTTCATTTTATTAAATGAATATTAAATGCCATTTAATAGTCACAAAATGTGAAACAGTTACTACCATCTTCACCAATTTTACATCTGAGGAGAAGAGAAGTTAGATGCCTGGCATAAGGTTATGCAGGTGCTAAGCAGAAGGGTGGGGTGTAAGTGTGGGGCAGTCTAACTTGAGAGCCCCTGCCCTGTATGCAGCTCCTCCCCCCGCATCTGGCCCATAGGGGGATCTGAGTTTCTATAAGAAAGCTAGTGAGTTTCAGAACCAGCTTGGCTTCTCAGCGGGCGCCTCGCTCATGCATCCACCCTGATTTGGCTCTTGCCTGGTCCTTGCTCCACATATTACTCGTGCTCTCTGCCCCAGATACATCAAACTCCTAAACTCAGGGAGATGGCAGAATAGAAGGTGGTTTTCGTTGTTGTTGTTGTGGTGGTTGTTTTTTAATGTGTCCATTTCTCTGCACCCATAGTTCTCAAATTTGAAACTGTGTTACTTCTGTTTGTCACACATTTCTACTTCTTCTGTAAAACCTAGCTCTCATTCAGCAAACATTTATTGAGTGGGTGCTATATGCTAGGGATAGATGAATGACCTTCATAGTTTTATGGTGTAGTAAAGCAGAGGGATAAATCTCAATGTACCACACAAAGTGACCAATGCTATGGAAGAGAGGAGTGGAGAGTCCTTTGGCATCATTTCATGTCTATTCGTGTATTTATAAAACCTATTAAGAACCTGCAGTGGAGCACGAAGTATGTTAAGGGCTAGTGGTATTAGACAAACACGTTTCTGTCTCTCTTATTGCTTGTTCTAGAGGCAGTGGTGGCAAGTAGGCAATGAAGACCAAAAGAAATAAATAATCATTAAAATGGTACATACATATTGGAATAAGTAACCTTAAAAACAAAGCAGAGCCAAGCAATAGAGTGACTGGTAGGGGGTAGGTGAGATAGAGTAACAGGGGAAGCCTTTCTGAGACGGTAACTTTTGAACCTGGTCTTGATGAGAGGGAAGAGGCCAGCTATATTTGTGTTCTAAATGAAACAAGCGAAAGTTCAAAGTCCCTGGGGTCAAAAAGAACTTGTTTTGTTCAAGGATTAGAAAAGAGATCAGTGTTAAAACTGGCTGGACTTCCCTTCCCAATGATTAACTCACTGCCTGCTCTCAGAGGTGTCACTCCTCTGATAAGGCATTTATTACACCGTGCTGAGTGTATTCACCTCTCCTAACAGGGAAACTCTTTGTAATCCACATATTATTTACCTTTAAAAATTACTACATCTCACCTAACCCTGAATTGTACTCCACATCTTTAAAATTAAAAATTAAATAAAAAGAAAGTCACTACACTTCATAGTCCTTAATCCATGAGGGAACTCAGTGAAGAATACTGACTTGAATAAATGAATGAAAGAATGATGTATCTAGCTAAATTGTCCTGATCTGGCTCAATAGGACCCATCATTCATGCATTGACTTTAAAACTATACAGATAAATCACTGTTAAAGCACAGTGAACTCACTTGATAGAAGAGTTATCTCGTTGTTTTACTCCCATCCTTGTTAAAGAGTTTTTGGTCCTCATTGCCAAGGCAGATGTGAAAACTAAGAACCATAAATATTTGTAGGGTTTACTTCACATTGTCTGTCTGCTTTCACCTCCCTGAGTAAATTCCATGCTCAGAGTCTCTTTAGTTGTGTCCACACAACACAGTTATATAACAATTCGTATGAAGGAATGCTGCATACTAGAACAGTTTCCACACTCATTTGTTACTAGGTTGAGGGACCTGCTTTTTCCCCCTGAGGCTTTTGCATTTCTCCCCCAAATTGGAAATTTCTAGTTGTGTTTTGAGTTGTAGCTCCTGCTATTTATATTATGTGAAAGCGGCTCCTAATTGTTATGTGTGCTGTGACAGGCATTCCACTAAGCCCTCAGCATGTGATGTCTCAATGAATCCTCACAGCAGCCTAAAGTTCTATTTATATTTTACAGACTAGGACACTAAACTTTACACTTGTACAGGTGAATGATCAGACTTGAAGTCAGGACAGTCTGTTTCCAGAATCCTTTTCTGTTATGCCAGTCCTTCCCAAACCAAGTGCTCCAAGGGGGCTTTCTTGGAGTATTCTAAAAGACATTAATAATGTGCTTCTTATTTCAGTGCTAACCCAAAATCATTCATCTAGGCATATTTGTAGTCATTTATGATTGAGTCCTGTCAGGTTATTTTTGGCCTGAATTTGCCTTTGTATGATAATTGCTCTGAAACAAACCAGTAACTTGAAGTGCTGCATTTCTCAAGCTGAGAGCAAGAGAGAGCAGTATGAGGCCTCTTGTGACCCCCAATACTCCCAGGCTGGACCCTGCCCTAGAGTCCTGATTATCTTCCCTCTGCTGTGGGGGTCAAGCTGCTCTGGTGATACCCCAGGATCCTGGTTGTCCTGGCAACAAGTGTGGCTGGTGGGGGCACTTAGCACATTCCTGGGACTCCACTCAGCTCTGCACTGAGGCAAAACCTTTGGGAGCTACAAGGCCTCAGAACAGGCTGACTGTTGCTCAGCACACAGAGGCTGTGAAAGGAAAAAGTAAAGGCTTTTCTAGAGGAGTAAGTGATATTTGTGGAATAGCTCATCAAAGTCCAGAGGACAAAAAACAGGTGAATATGGTCCTGGTGTGCCATGCATGTAGGACACAAGGCCCAGGGATACTTTCTCTGCAGCTTAATGCAGTCACAGCTTGCTCTTTTGAGGTTTTCGAAAACCATTTTCATTCTAAAATACAAAATTTTTAAAAATTATTGTTAGATTTCACCCAGTTGTACAATAATAAATTAAACTACTATGAAGTCTGCTGTCTAAAAAATGTAGAGAAGCACGGAAAAAGGTCTTCAGATCCACCTGTGCTTCTAACTGCTCTAGACAGAGCGGGGCCTATCAGAGCGGGAGGAATCATACACTGGGAAAGAGTTCACCTACCTAGACTTTGGAGGATATGTGAAGAGGAGGTGAAAGGATGAATGCAGTAAGATTTGTGCTATCAGTGAGCATAAAATATTTTATTACATAGTGCCAATGTCACATATATAAGTTTAAAAAAGAATTCCAGAACAAATAAAAAAATTAACAAGAAACTAAGATGTATCTTGCACCTCTATAGATAATGAGGATGCTCTGAAGGATATACAAAAAAGAAATACAGTCTGAAATCGAATTCACAGATGTATGAGTGCTAGGGCTGCCATGACAAAGTACCACAGACTCAGGAGCTTAAACAACTAAAGCATATTTTCTCATAGTTCTAGATTCTGTGAGTATGAGATCAAGGTGTCACCAGGGTCTTCTGAGGCCCCTCTTCTTAGCTTACAGATGGCCATCTTTTCCTTGTGTCCTCACTGTATATGTCTGTGTTCAAATTTCTTCTTCTTATTGCACTGGTCATATTGGATTAGAGGTGACCTCATGATCTTATTTTAACTTAATTACCTCTGTAAAGATTCTCCAAATATGTTCAAACTCTGAAGTATGGGAGTTAGGACATCAGCACAAATTTTTGGGAGGGAGACAGTTCAGCCTATAACAACTGATTCTGTTTAAGTATACCTATATTTATAATTTTTTGCCAAAAAAGAAATATTTATTTGGGAGCAAACAGAAAGCAATTCAGAGAGCTGTACCTACTGAAATTTTAAATATTCTAGAATTCAAGCTTTCCCCTTTTTCATAAATCGTTATTTGATTTCCCAGTAGCACTGGTAATATTATATTAAACACCAGAGATGATAATTAGAAATAATGATGTGCTAAGTGAGAGTTACTTATTATTGTTAATAATACTACATTTTATTTCTGACAGAAGCTGCCAATATAATTTGCAATATTTTATAGTAAGGCAGATTTTCTATCTATGCTCTCATTATTGCATAAATAAGCTCTTAAACACTTGAATGCCATACTAGAGATTATGGCTCTTTCCTGTTTGAGCGTGGAAGAAGTCAGTGAATGTGTGTGGTGTGGGAAGTGCTGCAGGATGTATAAAGTCTTGAGAGTGGCTTATACCTTGAGGAGGAAGAGGCTTTTGCTGAACAGAAACTTTTCCCATCTGTGTTTTTTTATGTGTGTGTAAATAACTAATAAGCAAGGATGATGCTGATGTGTTCAGCTAGAAACAGGATTTTAACTTGGTGGTTTTTCTACCTGGGGTAGATATGCATATAGGTCATATCAGGGGGAGACCCCAACACATGCATGTATGGTTAGTTTCCTCACCCCGACTCTACTGTATAAAGAAAGCACACCCGAAAGAGGGTCTCTTTATGAGTTGAAAATGTCAGTAGATACTTCACTTGCCTCCCCAAAAGAAGGGGAAATAGGAGGGAAAAGAGGCTGAAAACAGCAGAGAAGGGTGTTTGGGTGATGGGAAAGGGATTTGTCTACTGATGCTGGGTGAGTTGCTTTGAAAAATAACTGACATGTTTGGGACTTTTAATTTTGCTCTGTGTAGTCAATGTAATAATCTCATCTCCTCCAATAAGCCTTCAGTTAAACCCACATTATTCACCAGCATCTTCATAGCTGAACTTTCTCTCTTGGGGAGATGTAGTTAAATGATGAGTCACTTCCCAGAGTGAGTGGAGCGGGGGCGGGGTGGGGGTGGCGGCGGGGGAACAGAGGTTTCTGAAAGGGTCCAGTCATGTTTAGTCTGCGTCTAGACACAGATGTATGCTATCTTTTGTTCACATAAACTTAAGGCCAGATAGCTGAGCAGGACTGGGAGTCATTGTTAAGGTAGAGATAGCTGATGAGTGAAAAGGAGGGTGGACAGTGAGGGAAAGAACAAGTATGGAGGCAGGACGGTATCAGCATGTGGGTCGCATTGAGGGCCAGTTCTGTGTACACGCATATACCCCGTACATAATCCTAGAAGTAGATGCCTTGAGTCCATATAAAAGGAAATGAAGCAAGTAGTACTAGAGAATAAGAAATGAAAAAGGAAGCAAAAACATTATTACATAGGCATTGGTCTGAACTATATCTGTGAATAATATATAAAACAAATTTTTGAAAGATTATACTGTTTATTGTTAAATAGAAATATCTTTCTGTATGTGCCATTTAATATATGCTACTACAATTTAAATGGAAATATTTGGAAATAGAACGAATGGTGCCATGTTAGGAAGCCTAGTCAACTAGTACCTGAATTCTAGTCCCTAGGTCACTGAGTCATATATTCAAGATTCAACAAGCCTTATTATCAGTTCTGCAGCACAGCTGGCATGGAGCCAGGGATTAGGTATTTCTAGACGATGAGGCAGCTAATTCTTAAGCACAAGTGAGTTACTTTAAATAGGTTCACAAAGCATTAAAAGATCTTGGTGATACCCAGGCTTTTAGACATATTCACATTGTGATAGTACTGTTTGACAGTGTATGATCCTTTTCCTCTAATGAGTTCTTCAGATTTATTGAACACATCTTCAAAAGTGAACTTTTAAATGTCTCTATGGCATGCCTCCAGCTGTTCCTGTCCACTGGCACTCTTGACCTCTGAATATGCAATGTGCATTTCTGCGTGTTTTTTAGCTTCATCCTAGTACGATTTTTACCTGTTAGGAGATGCAAATCTTGTATAGCTATTCTAATCCATATGTCCTCCCATTGCTTTAATGACCTAAAGCCATTTTAAGTCAGCAGCAAATAAAGCCTGACTCATTTTAGTTGCAACCTGGGATCCCCTCAATCCTCAATTATTTCGTCTCTTAATTTCCTTTTTAGTTTTTCTGTATACATAGCAGGACATCTGAAAATAAGCAGCTAAAGCAAGACCTTTTGCTAAAGACATCAATAGATCAAAAGATGTCTTTGTCTTTCACTTCCAACCCTAGCTCCCTCATATTTCCTTAATAATGAAAATGGGAGTAGATGTTTGCTGGTACCAAACACACGGCAATCCTATTTCTAAAGAACCTGAGAAAAGATGGGAAAAAAATGATGCTTGTTGTTTGACTATTTGCCTTTGAGAGTGTGTTTGCTGTGGTAGACTCTCAAATAAATTGCTGGTAAGATTTTAAATTAGTGGCCGGGCTCGGTGACTCAGCCTGTAATCCCAGCACTTTGAGAGGCTGAGGCAAGTAGAATTCCTGAGTTCGCGGGTTCGAGATCAGCCCGGACAACTTGGCAAGGTCTCATCTCTACAATAATTCAAAAATTAGCCAGGCGTGGTAGCATGCACCTGTAGTTCTAGCTAGTTGGAAGGCAGAGGTGGAAGGATCACTGGAGCCCAGCAGCCATGAGTATGCCACTGTACTCCAGCCTGGGTGACAGAGTGAAACTACTACTAAAACAAAAAACAAAAAAACCCCACAGAATTTAAATTAGTGTTCCTTTCAAGAAATAAGTTTGCCAATACATATGTACAGCTTTTAAAATGCCCTGACTTTGATCCAGGAAATCCTTTTCTAATAATGCATACTAAGGCAAAATTTAGACATTTAATGATTTGTGAACAAAAACAGCATTGCGTCATTATTAGTAGTACCAAGAAGTAAGAACAACCCAACTGATCTACAAAAAAGAAAATGTTATAAGAAATATGAAGTAAAACGACATAAAGGCATACTGTCTACTCATGTTTCATGGTATATGCAGCAGCAGGAAAAATAGATGCAATTGAAATTTTAGCATAAAATATCACATCAACTGTCCATATACCCTAATTAAAGTCATAGAAAAAGATGAACAGAATTAACGGCTAAAAGCATTGTTTCTATGTTGTGAAATTATGAGTAATTTTTTATTAATGTGTGTTTATGTTTCCTTATTTTTCACATGAGCCTCTGATACTTTCTAAGCCAGAAAAGTAACTAATATTTCTTAAGAAGAATGAAATACTCATAATGAAGAAGCTCTCCTTTTCCTTCAGGCTAGGTCTACTATAGACACACTATTTCTTTCTAGTAATTTAATCTTCTTGTGGATGCTCTGTTTTTTTACATCACATGCTCCGAATATAGAAGTAAATTTGCAACAAGAAAAACAGACCTCAGAGCCATAAAAATAGCTGCCACAGACCCATGGTCTTTAAATAGATGCTTTAAGGCATTTTATAGTTTTGAGAGTCTCTCCCACAAAGCAATCTTGAAAGTATTATTTGTAATATCAGCTCTGTGAGGGTAGAACTTTGTCTTGTTTGCCTTTATATACCAGCATCTAGAACAGTGCTTGATATTTAGTGGATAGAGAGTGCATATTTGCTGAGTAAATGAATGAATGTTTTTTGAACAGTAGTGATAAAATGGGATCTTAGAGGTCATAATCTCACATTCTACTCACAGTGACCCTTTAAGAAGGATGTAGATCTTCTTATCCCTGGTTTACAGGAAACAGAATGATTGATTTGCCCAAGATCACAGAGCTCTAGGTTAGGACCTCATTCTTAGCATGATCTTAACAAAAGTTAGTTATTTCCTTATTATCTCACTGTACCTAAGGCCATGGTCCCACTTACTACTTTAGTGTTCATCAAGAATTTGTTTTCTATGCGGCATAGAAAAGAACATACAGGCTCAGAACTTACTGAAATGTGGCTCGATTAATTCCTACGTATTCTTCTCACTGCCTGACCTCTTTCTTATCCGTAGTTGCTACTCACTGAAAGAATTTTCTTGGCTAAGTTGAGTTTTCTTGCTAGAATATTGTAAAGATTGCACTTCAGATAGTATGATTCACCACAACTGGCAGAGCCTGAATCCTCTCTAGAGTATTTTTCCTAGGAAATCCTTAAGACTTTCTGAACACATTCAAACATATAAACAAAACAATCTATTTTTATTTAAATGATACAAAATGTTACTCACCTACCCCCTTTCTCTCATCTTTATATCCCAATTATTGTAAGTACTATCCTCCATTGACTCAAAAACTGACCAAAGAAAGGATGAGAGTTTGCAATCCCAGAAAGTTAAAGCATACCAAAGGCATGTTTGTGAGACTCCAGTGCAGTGACATTCTGGCAGGAGCAGAGCAAGTCACCCTTGGCAGGTGCCCTTGACTCTCATGTTTGGCATTTGCTCATTTCCTGTTTGCATCCATTCTTGATTTGCAACCTCACTCCAGGCAGGGAAGGAGAACATGTAGCCTGGGGTGTTATTTGATGTGTGGCATGTGTGCACTTCCTGCCCTAGATTTAGCTCTGCTCTGCGTGAACTGTGGTGCCCTGCTGTTTTGCATCAGACCAGGGATCCTATTGGCTCTCAAAGTCTTCTGAGTAGCTGCTATATGACTTCTATATCGAGTATTTGACTTTACCTAATGATAACCTTGTTCCAGGTTCTCTTGTGACACTAATGCTCATAGTACACATTTCTCTCACTGTAACCTTGAAAGGCCACTAAAATGAGGCATTCATTTATCCACCAAGTTTTCTCAGGCTTCTACTTTAAACACAAGGAAGTGTTAGGACATCTGGATTAATATCATGTATGTATGTTTTAAATTTTCTCCTGCATAAAATATTTATCTATAAAATCAGATTGAAATATGGCAAGATTCTGATTGAATTTACGCTTCTTACTTTTCTGGAGAAATACCCCTTTTCCAGTAACAGTTGCCTCTTTTTATTTTCCATTCAAGTGTTAATTTGTTCACTCTGCATGTAATGTGTATTTCATGAGCACTTGTCATGTCCCAGGCACAGAAGATGCAGATGCAAAAGGCAGATACACTCTCTACCCTCATAGGAAGGGGAAAATACATATTAAATAATAAAACAAAATTAATAGTTCAATTCTAATTTTGAAAAAAACAGTGAAAGGCACAATGTGAGTGTCTGTGCACGGGAGGTGCTTACTTTGTTGAGTTCTGGGAGGGCTTCCCAGAGGAAGTGAAACCGAAGATAAGATCTTAAGGGTAAATAAGTGTTGGCTGGGCAAAACTGGGAGAGTAGGAGGAAAATCACTCTGCCATAATGTATAAAGGCTGGAGGAAAAGGCAGAAGAAATTCACGAACTCCTATAAGGAAAATGGATGAGACATGTTCTTGCCATGTTATGGATTCATAGGATTTGCCAAAAATTTACTTATTTTTTTTTTGTTGTTGTTGTTGTGGGGTTTTTTGTGTGTGTGTGTGTGAGAAAGCAGGATTTAGTGAGAGGACAGAAAAGCTCCCACAGTGGGAGGGGACCTGAAGGGGTTACCCAAGATTTACTAATTGTTTTTTAAGACCCTGTTCTCCATGCTGGAGGTACAAGAGTGAGTGGAGATTCTGCCCTCTCACAGCTTAGGTTTTGGTGGCAGTTGCAATAGTAGAGGTAGGTGCTCAAACAAGGGAAGTAATGAGCAACGCTTCTTACTCAAACTGAGAAGTCAGCAAACTAGAAGTGATGTCACAACTAGTACCTGGAAGATGGGGAGGCATTATAAAGACGAAGGAAGTAGTGGAAGTGGGGGTTGATGGAATGAACCTTGAAAGCCAAAGACTAAAGAGAGAGGAAAAAGAAAAGACATGCTTGGAGAACTGAAATATTAATAGCACTAGTATGAAGACTGAAGGAAAAGAAGATTATTTGAAAGTTTTCATTTCTACATCTAGGATTTGTTACATCAGGAAGTTGAACCATGTTCTTCCTATATAATAAATTTCATACTATTTTAAACTTCTCATGCATACTAGGTAAAGATTGAGTGGTTGTTAATATGTTTTTGAGGCCACAGAAATAAGCTGTGACAAAGCTCATTTAGTGTGTCAGTTAAATGTCTGTAAAAGTTGCAAAAGACTGCTTTTGATTGGAAGCATTATTACTGACCCAATTTTCTTTATTTGCAAAAATTTGAGCAGTATGTTATGTGAGAAATCAAATGGACGTTATTGCTAATGCAAATTTCTTCCTCTTTTCATTATTTTTACTGAAGACTCCTTATTTTTCTATTTAGATTGAGTCTAGAGTGAACTCAAGGACCACAATGTTTCTATGCAGTGCTGTGGTGACTTGCTGGTTGTGTCAGAAAAATAAGTTAATTGGCATTGTGAAGATTAAGTAGGCAAGTGGTTGATTATCTGATATTTTGTATGTTGCCAATTAATTAGTGAAAAATAAATGTTAGGCTCAGATAACAGAGAGTGTGTGCACTTTTTCCTTCACCAAGGAGAATTGGTGAGAGATTTTCATTTCTAATGTTCTTTGAAATGGACAAACTATATTAGACAGATCAAATAGTGTCCAATTTTCAGAATAATTTTAAGTTTTCTTAAATAAATGCATAAAACACCTGAATAGTATGGCATTCATTAAGACTTATGTATGAAACAGAGACATGTTAGCCAGAATATGAAAATTGCTACCACAAACATCCACTCTGCTGAAGAGCTTGAGGATTGCAAATTATTGAGAGCTTTTTATTTTATTTTTTTTTATTTTTCATTTTTTTTCTGAGTTGGAGTCTCACTCTGTCGCCCAGACTGGAATGCAGTGGCCGCTCCCGGCCACCGCAGCCTCGACCTGCTGGGCTCCGGCGATCCTTCGCCTCAGCCTTCCGAGTAGCTGGAACTACAGGCGTGTGCTACCACGCCCGGCTAATTTTTTTTTTTAATTTTTTTAAATTATGGTATTATGGGGTACAGTTAGGGGTTAGGCATACAAAAATGCTTTGTTCAGGCACCCTTGATGATAAGAGGTGTCTCCCCATCCCCAGACAGATATTTATCACCATTAATCCCATCGCCCTCCCCCCCCCATATTTTCCCACCACCCTCAGTCCAGCTTCAAATTGAATGAAGTCAGAGGATTCACACAAGGAAGAATAGGAGTCCACATGCCTCAGGATACATGGTACATATACACAATGGAATACTATGCAGCCATAAGAAAGAACGAGATCATGAATTTTGCAGCAACCTGGATGGAACTAGAATCCATAATACTGAGTGACCTCTCACAGAAACAAAAAACTAAGTATCACATGTTCTCACTCATATAGTAGACCTTGATCATCCAACGTACTACCACAAGAAAATGAC